>SNQJ01S0132593.1:9554-25836 GCA_010110895.2 Picea sitchensis | reverse complement strand
GAAAACTTCACGATAGAACATCAACCAGATGTGCTTTTCCAGTTCACTGTAATTTCCTCTCAATCTGAATCGGCATATCCTGCACACTCAAGTTCACACTGGAGGCATATCTTAGGCCATATCTTGTATATATCTCAATACATGTTTTGTTGTTGTCTAGTGAGTCTATCTCGGTTGACTCATGAAATGAATGAGCACATTCATTGCATGGAATGAATCAAGTCTAGTGTTAACCAGATACATCGGTGATCCAATCAGTTGTGGATCAGTCTCATCTGAATCATCATCAATCTTCTTCTTTAAATCCATCACATTGGATTTTGCATTCTGTCATACTGAACTTATTTAATATTTTCACTGTATATTTTCCTTGACTTGGGAAAATCTCATCGGTCATCTGTCATACTTCTTGTCCCAATAAGTAGTGCATCACACTTAGATTCTCCGTCTCATATTCAGAAGTCAAGGATTACTTGTATCCAACAACAAGGTTTTCTAAATAAGTCATTAGGATCAGGCTCTCGTCACCAACATTGTAATGATATAGGTTTGGATCAACAACACTCTTGTTGAAATCCAAACTCATCAAGAATATATCTATCTGATATAGTTTCCAACTCATGGATGGTAGTACAGATGGACGTGTATTGGGTTCACTTGATCAAGTGTCTTATCATAGAAAACTCCATTTATTTTTGAGAAACCTCTGGCTATAGATTTCATTTTGTATTTCTCAACACTTCCATTTGCTATATGCTTGATCTTATAGATCCACTTGGAATTTACCACTGACTTCCCTTCTGGTCCCTGAATAATGTCTTATACATCATTCTTTAAGATACATTGGTACTCTTCTACTATGGAATCTTTCCATACATGTTCTCCTATTGATTCTCTAAGACCAAGAAGCTCGTAATAAATGAAGTTGCTCATGACTGAAGGATAGCTTGAAAATATCTTTTTCTTTCTCAGGATGTGCCTTGAGAGGATTTTATGTTTCTCTACCTCTTGCAGAGTGAGTCTAGGTAGGCCTTTTATTCCCTACTACAATATCTCTAAACATATCAACTGGAGCAACTAGATCAACTGAAATAATGTTTGTCTCCCATTGAACTGCTGAAGAGGGAGAAGGTATTGTATTACTGTCAATCTTCATATGAGATTCTATGGATCTTTGAAAGACTGTCTCTTCTTCAAGGGAAATGTCTCTTCTTGTCTCAATATGTCTCTGACCAGGGATGTCGATTTGGAATGTCTTTTAAGATTCACTGTATCCTTTCTTTCTAAAGGATCTATCTTGGACTTCTTCTCTTCGGGTACATGAAAATACACTGGGCACCCAAATGACCTGAAGAGTTCAATCTCGGGATTTATTCCGGCGAAGACTTCTTTGGGAGTTATGTTTTTCAAAGTCTGGTGAAGACTCTTGTTCTGAACATATATTGTGTCATGCATGATTTTGTCCATAGAATCATAAAAGGATTCTGATTATGAATTATTGCATTGATTTCCTCAATAATGGTTCTATTCTTCCTCTTTCTCAAATAGTTTTGACTCCCTCTGAGTCAAGTGAATCCCTCTGAGGGATATGCATATTCCTTTCTTGTTATCCTATCTGGAACAAGAAAACAAAACAAACCAACAAAATAATATCTCCTAAAGGAGAATAATGAGTACATCTCTAGAATCAAAACAATTTAAGGAATGTTGTCACAGCTACAACACCTACTTGTAGCAAACTTTAGAAATATAGGTTAGAGGAATGACAATTATAACAATCAAACCCGGAGTCTTCACTTCCAGTGTGTTTTTCCTCTGAATTCACTGAGATCCCTCTCGATCCATGACTTCATACAAAAGGTTCCTTCCTCCTGCAATTATCCTCATGACAATGATACAAATAATAAATATACAAGTGCATACCTGAGGGTGCTGATATGATTTGTCCAATGGCACCTAGTTGATATCTGTCCTCTGAGATCTTCATGAAGAAGGTAGTCACGATGTCACCTTTTGTCATATTTCTACTTTAAATATTCCCCTTCAATGTAAGAGTTTGTGTAGATGATTGGCTTCCTTTTCCTTTCATCATATTCCTTCCATTCATCAATAACTTTGTTCATCATATTTTAGATTCTTCACAAACTCTTGTTAACTGGGCTAGAAAACCCAATGGCTAGGATAGGCTAACAACCTTATGTTTTTTGGGGCTTATGAATTCCAACAATAAGCCTTGTAAGTTATAATAACATAGGTAATCTTGAAGGCTTCTTCAAAGAGCTGCAGAAACCCTAAAAATTGAAATCTGCAGAAAATTGCGAAACCTTAGAAACCCTAGGGCCAAAATTTCAAAATGCTCAGAAATTCATTATAAGATTATCTGGAGGTACGTTGGAGAAGGCAGTACTCTCCCATGCAACAATTTCCTCAAATTCCAATTTTTAGGGGCTGAAACACTCAAGAGAAGAGGGTCGTACGGATTTTTTGGAAACCCAGCTAGGAGGGCCGTACGGTTCTGCAAAAGAGGAGGAATGATTGGTAAAAGATTGTAGCTTGTGCAATGGGTTCTTCAAGACCTATGCTATGATACCATGTTTATTTTTCAATAAGCTAGGTTAAGCATGAAGTTCATTCCATTTTTAACATTTAACTTAACCATAGACAATAATGTTGCAACAACCAAGATCACAAGAAGAAACACCATGCACAAGAACACAAGAAGTATCCTGGGAAACCCTTCTCAACAAAGGAAGAAAATCCAACCAAATAATTTTCTATATTCTTCAAGAGAAAGACCTTCTCCACCAAGAAATACCTAGCACACAAGAGGGTACTGAAACCCTAGAAGACTAGCGCCCAAGAGAGCTGCGCACTTTTCCCAAGTAAATGTACTTGCTGAAATTTCCAAACTCACATGAAAGATATGTTTCCACTATGGGGATTTTACCTTTACTTATACTAACCTAAACCTGTCAACATAAGTATCTATTGGCTCAACAGGTCCGAACTCTCTATATCACATTATTATTATTATATTATAATTAATATTAACCAGATTAATTATATTTTACATTTTTTATTAATCACATTAAGGTGGGGCTGACCTGTACCCTTTACATTACATTTAGGGTTATAGGAAGGTCTGACTCTTGAACAATATATATAGCAAGGGATCTGATACACCCACTAGTGCTCATCCACTAGGGGCACATCCATAGGGATGTCACATCTCTGGCTCACTGCATTACATAGAAGAACCAGATCTTCACACGTTCACCTGTGCTCATCCACAGGAATGTCAACTTTATATATCTTATTTCCCACTGCCTCACATAGGAGAATAATCTGGAGTTTTCCCGTCAACTCTGCTGCTCAAAGGAGGCTAATACATCACCTTCATTTCTGTTCACATGATGATGCAACCAGCACTTTGGGATTTCACACGTTCACCTTGTGCTCAACCACATGCATTTCTAACTCAACAGATCACCTTTTCCATTGGATAATCATCTGGAGTTCTTCTCATCTCTCTGAATGGAGGAGGTCATCTCTACATTCCTATCTCTGTCTTAGGCATGAACCACGTACCCTTCTTAGGGGCTTTCTCCCAGGATTGTAAGCTGAGAGAAATACTCACATAACTGCAATGATCCACATATCATAGGTTTGTAAGCTAGAGAATGTCTCACATAGCTGCATTCACCAACAATATGCACTCCTCATTTTCAAATAAGTAGCCCTTGAATCAAAGAATTCCTCCAGTAGAGGCTTTAGATCGATGAACAATCCATAAGGCTATGGTATAGAACCGTCGAGCACAGGAATATATGTGATACGCTCATAGTTAGGCTAGAAATAAACCTAAAATAATTCGATAACATGCTCATCCACATCAAGGATCTCACGACGTCGAACCCCCTACCAAATCTCATATCAAAGGAACACAATAATCTAGTCGATTATAGCCACGAACCGACACACTCATTGGAATGAAATATCGTCGAGTATAAAGATCAAAGTTGTCAAACTGAAGAAATAAATCCCAAAGAAAAGAAGGAACAATCACTTATCAAATACTATCTAACAGAAGATCGACCGACAGATGATTCAACACAACAAAAACCGACTAAAATTCTGACATCCGAGTTGAAACTCTTGATCAATCAAACATAACAAAAGTCTATTGTTCTTAAAAATAAAACAACAATGGGACTCAATCATATTCCCATTTATGAGGGAGATGAGGATCCAGAAATACATTGGTTCATATGTGAAAATTTTTGGGATGCAACAAACATCACAAATGAGGATAAACAAATGGCACAATTTGGTGGAGCTCTTCGACACCATGCTGTTACATCCTTTATGAATTATACAGAGAATCAAAATCGGTCGAAATCAGACATAAAGAACAACTTCCTATCATTCTTCAAAGTCCAAGATGTTGCGAATATGAAAAAATATTTAAAAATATAAAGAGATAATAAGATAAAGAGAAGACCAGTAGAGTAGGTGCGCGAATATGAAAAAATATTTAAAGAGCTCCTCAGCCAAATCTCGTCGACCATTGATCAAGACTTACTAGAAAAATAGTATGTAGCTGGATTACTCTAGTGAATTCAAACACCATTGCACCTCTACGAGATAAACATGTGAGAAGATGCACTCCAGAAAGCACAATGCATCGAATTAGATGACGAAGGCTCCTCGACATCTTATTCAGCAGAAAAAAGGCTAGAGGACAAACTAGAACAACTACAATAGACTATCAAAAAAATGACTCTAAGAAGAAATGAGATTAGGTGTATTGTATAATTAAAATACAGTCACACAAAATACACCTATAGTCTCAATGATCAAGTGATAGGAGCAACAAACACATGACGAGACAAGTGTAAGCTGAGAGATATTGCAATATATGTGAAACTCTGACCAACCATACTATGCAAGAATTCTTGCATAACTTACAAAACACCAAATGGTGTCATACTTGTGAAACTCATAACCATAGAACATTCAAATGTCAATTAAACAAATGAAATAGAACAAATGTGAACACATTTTATCATACGGAAGAACCTGACCAAAATAATGACTATGGAAGAAGAAATGAATACTATGGTCGAGGTCGAGTCAATTTCCAAGGTCGTGGTTGTGGCCGAGGTCAAGGTCAACCTTACTATTTTAACTGCTGGAAAGAAGACCACATCATCCCCAACTGTCCAATAAAATATCGAATCAACATAAATTTTGCAACATATGCAGTGTCGACGATCACTCACTCGAGGATTTTTCGATAGTACTTGATAAAATAATAAACAAAAATACTGTGAACTTACTCTAAAGAGTCCTGAAACAAGAAGTATTAAACTAAAAGAATCTACATATTGTTACAAGATCAGGAGCAGGAAGGGATATTAATAAAACTCCATCACAAAATCGACAAATAGGGAACTCCAATCCATTCACAAATCCTGACAAAGAGGAGTAGAACATGAGGGAAGCACTCAAGTTATTTAAACATACTAATCAAGAACATCAAAATAAAGGAAAACAAAATGAAGATACAATATAAGAATTTCTACAACTCCTGAAAAAAAAGAACTGAGTTGGTCAACTTAAGGATCTTCTTAACATCCTAAGAGAATATAAAGAGGGATAGAGACCATCCAAAGATTTCAGACGACCATCATACAAACATATAGATTACGACTTACGGGTTGACTTGGAAATCCATGGGGTAATGATTGAACATGTAGTCGTCGATTTTGGATCACAAGTAAATATTCTTCCTCAGGACACATAGATACAGTTGGGCCGACCTTCATTATCACCAACACTAAACTACCTCAAACTTTCCTACCAAAGATTAATAGAACCTATCGGCATACTTAGAAATGTGGAAACACAAATTATGGTTATATTGACTTTAGTCGACTTCGAGTTAATCAACATAGTTGAAGGAATGCCTTCTTATCCAACACTTGTCGGTCGACCATGGGGATAACAAATGAAAGCCACTATATCCCTTGAAAGGGATAGAATCAAGCTAAAATGGAGTGGTAGAAAAATAATTATCCCCCGTGGACCATAAAGAAGGGAAACCTTAGATGGAGTCAAGGGATGAAGATTAAGAAGCTTGATGTTTGTACTAGATAATCAACAAACAAAGATATTATGTTGAATCAAATTCATAGGGATAAATTTTAACAGAATATCCCTTGTCGGTCAAACACAACTCCAACTTGACTCCATATAATTGGTAGATACAAAATTATGAAGCAAATTCAAAAGACTATTGGTCCATCAAATCCATTCCAATAAAAACATCCAAGAACATGTTTTTCAATCCAAGAAGTACCCATAGTATATGACAAAAGGCTCCAACAAACACCCACTCTAATCTCGAACGACAATAGGACAAAAAATCCATTACGCTATAATGAACAAAACACAACATATACACACGTCGAAGAAGTCTCTAAATATATGGGAGAACAGGGTAGATGTTAGGGGCCTAACCCCTCACGTAGGTTGAATAATATATTCTGATGTAATAAAGGTCAATATTAATAAGGCCTAGCGATAAGGAATAATAAGTCGAATGTAAGAAGACATAATAGAAGCTTCCGCTTCTAGAAGGATATTCCTCTATATGGTTCTTTTGATAGACATATTTAGTATAAATAGGAGTCGAGGGTATGAGAATTTTTGTCTTGGATATTATTGTAATAGAGATCTGCTCGACTGGAGGTTTCCCCCTCGAAGAGGCAAGTGAACATTGCTCTTAGTAATCAAAGTGCTCTTTCTGGTGTTATTCTGTATCATTTCGGTATTATTGTGGTGTTGTTCAGGTTATATTATTGTTCATCTACCATTTCTAGCATTTTATTTATGTTCCGCATACTTTTTATATATGGAATGTTACAAGTGGTATCCGAGCACTTTCCTTGGCAGAAAATTGTGGGTTATTTTTTTCAGGGTAGAGATGTATTCCGACGTCTTTAAGCTACATAGATCTGTCGTTATGTGCATAAACCCGTGGTCGGGTATTCATACACGTAGGAAATACAAGTGGTACTTAAGCGCACATCTTTTGGCCACCCTTGTAACCCTTGTTGGTACCCCTTCGAGTGGTAGCGCATCAGACATCACCTGTATACAGATCGACCTAGATTTCTTGAAGCCCTCTTTAGATAAATTGATCGACCGCCTGACTACTATAGTGCCACCAAGAACAACACTCGAGAAGATACTCTCTAGTACATGGGTAGTCGGGTAGTATGGATAAGGGCATGGTCTAGCCTCCTTAGTTGGTGCCCCGAGATATTGGGCTGAGTACTACTGTTGGACCCCGCACGTATATCAGAGAGCTATAACATAGGGAAAACCCTTGTCTGTAGAACCCTTGAATACCTAACCTTTTGGGACAGATACAAAAAAAAAACAGACAAGATCTATTGCCGCACAATTGTTTTTGAGTTTCCAAATCACTACACATTTCTTCCTAATTAAGAATTTGGGAATTTCATCACTACAGTATTCTTCATACCGAAGCATTTGCATCATTATTTGAGACCTATTCCATTTTATTTATCTCTTCTCCCTTATCACATTCATACCTATCATTTTTCAGCAAATTTTTTGACCGCACCCGCCCCTTTTCAGTTCCCTCATCATCATGGCCCATACCCATAGCCAAGACTTGGAAGCTTGCTTTAACACCTTTCAATCTAATTTCACAGAGACCCAACAATAAGTGAGACAACTCAGTGCCAATATTTCCACCATCAATAAAAACATTCATTCCTCCATCACCGCCTCAATTGAGGAACTCAAAGAAGACCTCAAACAACACATTACTACCCAGCTTGAATCTGTCGCTTCGATGATCCACACCAAGCTGCATATCCCTGCAGAACCCCCTTTATCTGACCCACCTTTTCATACTGAAGTTGAAACTTCCTCTCATTCCCATAATTTTCAGCACCATCACTTTCAGCGTGACCTACGCCTTCCGCGTGTGGATGTGACCAAATTTGATGGCTCAGATCCCACTGATTGGGTAACTCAAATGGAACATTATTTCTCTTTGTACAACATTACACATGACTTGGCCAAACTCTGGTATGGTGGTCTCCATCTAGATCAAGAACGTTGGTAATGGTGGCAATGGAGAAAAATAGTCCGTCAAGGGTATGTTGCTTGGACACACTTTGTGGCAGAGCTTTATGAATGCTTTGACACTGACACCAACCATTTAGGCCATTTGACAAAGTTGAAACAATCTGGAAAAGTGGAATACTTTATAGCTTCTTTTGAGCAACTGGATTTTCGTACAGAGGGAATTTCTGATGCTTTTTTCTGAGAATATTTTATCAGTGGCCTCAAGGATGAGATTCGTGCCCATGATCTCATGGCTCGGCCTCGGATTTGGGTGGAGGCTACTAAAAGAGCTAAGGAAGAACAACATATTATCTCTTCTCAAAACTCGAAACCATCCTTTATTCCTCGCACTAAACCAATAAATCCCACTCCTCCTTGTACTCTGCTAAAGATCCAAAAATTGATCAGGGCCGAAATGCCTTAACGCCAACTCAAAGGCCTTTTTTATAATTGTGATGACAATATTTTCCAGGACACAAGTGTAAGGAGCAAAATATTTTTATGGACATCTTGGAGGATGTTTCGAAAGAGGATGTTGAATCTCCCCTTGGGTCTGTGTCACTTGAACCCACTGACATAACCCCTCCCTCAAACTCTCTTGAGGCCAAACCTGCCATTTCCCTAAATTCTCTTCCTGGCTTCTTTGCTCCCCAAACCCTCAAGCTAATTGGCTACATCAATCATAGGAAGGTCATCATTCTTGTTGATAGTGGAAACACCCATACTTTTATTCATTGCCGCATTTCCCAAGAAACTCATTGCTATATCCATGCAGTCAATAATTTCCAAATCATGATTGCCAATGGTGGGTCTATGAAATGTGGAGGGCGTTGTGAAAATGTGCATCTCCAAATTTGTGACTACCACCTGAAATATCATATGTTTTCTATCGACATGGGTGGTTGTGACATTGTGTTGGGTGTAGACTGGCTAAGGACTTTGGGTCCCATTCTCATGGATTTTAAGGAATTAACCATGCAATTCGACCAGGAAGGCCAAAAATATAAGTTCCAAGGCATCACCGTCGGTTCGCCAATTATGATGTGAGTGGGAAATCCCCCTAAGGACAAACACTAAGGGTTCTATAATGTATGCATAAAATGACCATCTAAAGTCTCCTACTTTTTACCATCATCCCAACATATACCCCACATTCATACATAAATACAAGGGTAAAAGGATCAATTCACTCTACCTTAACATCCGCATTTGATGTCGATCCTTTTGGCGTTTTGTTGCTCCTTGACTACAAGCTTCCTCCCAAAGCCAACCTGCATTCATAAACAGACAAACAAAGAACTCCAAACATGCATCTTATATATGAACTAATGGGTTAGAGATTCTAACAAAATATAATAAAAAAACTGAATATTGAACACCTCATATGGCAGGACGAGAAAAGTACTTCTTTTTATTAACCTCACAAAAGTAACTTACAATGGTGAGATCGGCCACTGCTCCTTGAATCTAGTCCTGGGATCCTCTTCAACTGTGCACCAACTGCTTCAACAAATGCTCCTTCTCTTTAGTAAAAACACAAGGTGGTTGCAAGATATTGGGGCAAGGGGAATACAAAAAAGGGTAGAGTTTCTTTGCTCTTATTTTTCTCTCTTCAAATAGGACCCCTACCTCTTATTTTATAGGTTGAAAGAGGGTAGTTATCTGGTTGAATGACCGGATATGGGTGGTCAAATAGTTTAGGCAATTACCCATAAATTTGTATTCCGTCTGAAACTTTCTAATTTTTTGTGCTTTTGTGATTATACGTGGGTTGTAACGGGTCATCCAGCGTGCATACACATTCAGTAGTGGAGCAGGGCACGTGTGCCTTCAAAAGGGTGGGTTTTTAGAAGATTTTTTCAATGTTGTCTTGGCAAGAATGGCCAGTGAGATGGCCTGATGACAGGTATGTATGTCTAGTGAAAATCAGGGTTATAACAATGTCCATATTCCTTAATAAACTTTGAGTCCCATAACCACACCATTGGGGCTACATGTATACTACATAAAATGTACCCAAATAATCACCATCAATCTCGATCATACAAGTGTCAATGAAATTTCCAACATATCTGGACCACTCCAAGGGTTGACATCAATCTCTAAGGGTTGACATCAATCTCCAAGATCACTCTCTAAGGGTTGACATCAATGACAACCAACTATCCAAACCAATTTTCCAACAATCTCCCCCTTTGGTACTGATGGAAACACTTAGACATGGAAACACTCATGCTAATTCTCCTCTTGTGATCATCACTCCTCATCAATGTTTCTATCTCTCCCCCTTTGACATCAATGGAAAAGGGTATCTCCTCTTGTGGATGATCCCCCTATATTGATGCCTCTGTTCTTTATTTTCATCTTTGACCAAAGTTTATCTCCCCCTATCGATATGTCTCATCTTGATACTATACCTGCTCCAAAAAACCATGGGAAAAATAATAGATCCCCTTGTGGGTATGTCTCCCTATCTTTATTCTACTAATCTTGTTTTCTGGATCTCTCTCTCATGATTTTTCTTCCCTTGACTTTTTTGTAATATGTAGATCAATGTAGGGATACCAGTATATGTTTCCTTTTATCTCTTCAAGTGTTATTTATTTCCCATTGATGCTTCCTCTTGAATTTCAATGACATATATACAAATCATTCAAAAATTGATTTCTTCATTTACTTATCATGTTCACTTGACCATTCTGTTCAACAATGTTTTCTCTTTCTATGTTATGTTGTGCCTTTCACTAATTTCATTTATGTGACCAACTGATTCCGACTGATTCCACTGATTCCAATTGTAGATATGTTGTTATGCATTTGACCCATGTTTCATGTACTTGGTAAGCATCTATCGAATCCATGTTTGTCTGTATGTCACAAACTACTCATAACTTTTCTACTCAACTATCCACAATGTTGAGCCATCTGTCATTGTACTATAATGAAGGTTTCACTTGAATATGGTACAATTGATCATCACATGTTCCTGTTTATCAGACTGAATCAAAATATATCCATTGATCTGATCTATCGGCTCATTAAACTATGCATGTCTGGAACAAACTGTACTGAAGGTATCCCTTCCTAAATACATAGTGCAATAGAATCATGAAATTCTACATGTCAATTGATACCTATGTGGAAACACAACTTCTCAACCAACCAATCTATTATTTTGTACTTCTTCTATTTGACTGCTCTGAATTTGTCTCTGCAAACACTTCATATTGCTTGAAGGATGGTTCTCTGATTTGTAGTATCTACTGGATGGACTCCATCTGTTCAACATACATATTTACTACGAGTCTCCAAGATGGATGGCTTAGAAAAATACATGCTCTGTTGTGGAGTAATCTTCCTCTTTGTCTGTAGACTCATCATCTTTATAAACTATGACTTCTTCCTTTCTTCATGTGGATTGATCTTGCACTACAATTCCTAAAAGTACAATCTCTTGAACTTGTTATTTATTCACCTGCTCTTCGTTTCTTTCTCATACTACTGTAAATCCTACGATCTCTAGGACTTGGTATTTATTCACCCATTTTTCACGTTTTTCATTTTTCCTCCAGACCTTCCTATATCTAACATCTTTCTTTTTCCCTGTAGATTTGACTTCATCATGTACTATTTCCAATTCTGAGAGTATGACTTATGGGTTTCCTTCATTCATTTTATATTCCTTTGCTTGTTCTTTTTTTCTTTTCCAAGCTTCTTATATCTAATATCAGTGTTCTTTCTCAAAGAAGTATCCATCATGATTCTACAATAACGAGCTATGTGTCCATATTTATGTCACTTTTAACATTCAATGTCAAGTGGGGCCACATAATCTTTTCTTGTTTGAACATTTCTTTCATAAGCCCTTCAATATGCAACCTTTTGTCCAAAGTTATTATAATAAAAAAAATGACCATAAAAGAAATTTACATACCTGGGAGTGAATGATCTTGTTTGTGGTGTAGTCCTTATGAATTCCTACCTTGGTTGATCATGATCATGATTGAGGCTTCTTTGTGGCTTGAACGTGGAGGATCTTCTTCTCGATTATTTTAAACTCTTGGAATGTTCTTCTTCAAGGGCTTGCATTATCCCTTGTTTATTGAACCTTTAATGAATTCTTCATAAGTATTTGGCCTCTCTTCATTATTTATCTCTGGAAACCTGTGGGGATTCTCTTCAACTGATGATGTGGATGTTTTTCTCTCTTCAACATTTGTGTTGAGTTTGACAATTTTTACTCTTAACATGACAACTTCTTCTTCAAGCTTCTCCACCTCTTCTTCTTTATTCATCATCTAGTACCTCATGACTTCCTCTATTCGCTTTGCTTCTTCAAGTTGGATCTTCAATGTGATTATTTCATCTTCAAATTCTCTTTCTCATTGACTGAATTCTATTTCATGATTCTTTTCCTTCTTAATCTCAGGATTGTCTTCTATTTCAATGGGCCTTTTTGTCTCATCACTTTCAATATTTAAATATGGGCATTCAATTTCAAGATGTTCGCGCTCTTGATAATTGAAGCAAAGGAAATCACCTATGTTGGATTTTGTCACTTGACACTCTTCTTCTTTTGAATTTGTCTAACATAATGAGCATCTTTCTTCATGTTTTGTACCTGTATCTTCTTTAGTAAACTTTGACTTTGTGATGGGAGAAAAATAGATACCATGTAACTTATCCCAAAGTTATTTAGATGATGAGAATTTACCCACTTTGTCCTTTGCTAAATCACATAGTCCTTCCATGATGAGATCGATTGTTATTTTGTTGTTAGTCTTTAATTATTTCTTGGATGTAGTATTTGGTTTCTTTGTAGCATTGTATCCTATAACAACTGAGTTCCAAATGTCATATCCATCTTCCTCTAAAAAATAATTCATTCGTCATCTCTAGTAGGGATAGTTATGGACGTCAAACTGAGGTACCCCAATATTAATGTAATCTGTGATCTCCTTTCATTGGTTAAACGGCTTCCTAAAGGACCTACTATGATAACAAATGTTGGATTATTGAGATGGGGGGGGTGAATAAGTAATGATCAATTATACCATTTTTAAGCACAATATATATTCTTTAAATTTATAAACAATGTTTAGTAGTTTATCATCAATATATCATCTATGAGTGCATCTAGTATATATATCAAAAKCATGTAAACATAAGAAGCATCACATCAACATCACATCAAGAACATAGTACACCATTATTTACGTGGAAACCCAAATGGGAAAAAACCACAAAATACATTCATATATATATCAAGAATTCATTCATAGGAAGCATCAACTTCCCAATTCTCCAAATGTAACTGGAAGGAGGATACAAACCCCTATTTACAGGCTCCAACCTGAAGGAAGATAAAACTCCCTAAATTCTCTAGCTCCAACTAGAAGGAGGCTACAACCCCCTGGGTTATGTGGCTCCAACTGAAATGTGGATACAACCACCTAGTTCTCAGGCTCCAACCTGAACGAAGCTCCAAATCCATGATCTCTAGATCCAACTGGAATGAGGCTACAACCCCATTTCCTTGCCCCATCCTGTTTCCCTGAAGTATAAGTGTAGAAAAACTTTAACTACCACAAACACTTCTATTGTCACTGTCATTGCCTCTATCACATCAACCTATAACCTATCACTGTATCCAACCTATCAATGTCAAGTTGTCAGTGTATCCAACCTATCACATCAATCTGTCACTAATCAACCTTTCACTGTATCCAACCTGTCACTATCATCGATACTCAACCATATCCTCTCACATGGATCATATACCAAGGACACCTCTCAAATAGATGTCCAACATCACCAACACATGCCTCTACCAAGAATTATCCAACATCATCAACATACTATCACAAGATATGTGTCTCAATCAAGTACCAACCTATACCATGCATCAACCTATGCCACAATCTGTACCATCAACCATGTACCATACCAAGTGCCAACCATTCACATCAACTATGTGCATCAACCATGTACATCAACATGTACCATAACAAGTGCATCAACCATGCACCAACATATGTAGAAAATTGTGCATCAACCATGCACATAAACTATACCAAACCGTGTAGCAACCATGCACATCAATAATGTGCATCATCACCTATACCATACCATGTGCCAACCATGCACATTAGTCATGTACATCAACACCAATACCATATCGTATATCATATACTATAGACCATATACCACATCATGTATCTCATCCATATACCATGTCCCTCTCAACCATTCCATGTAAAATAAAATAAGCTTCATGTATATGCCAATATCACAAAGATGTGCCTCTAACAATGAACCATAACAACCATATACCAAGTACCAAGATTATGTCTCAAGCACATATCAATATCACCTTAACCATGTATTATCAAGGGATTCCAAGACATGCCTTAATCATGTGTCATGCCATCCAAGATACAAGCCTCAAACAAATACCTAAAACAAATATCTTTACTCATGAAAACATGAAGCATACTATATCAAATCTTGTAGAAACTGTGTTGTACCATCAAACCTTGCCGCAACTCATTCATTCATTCTTTTTCATACATTTTCCTCGGGTACACAACATCTCCTCCTACAACCTGCATATGTACATGACCTATCCTTATGTATCTTGCATACAACCTCCAAAAAGTAAGGTTACTAGTTTTCTTCAACTCTGAAACTTTCGTCCCTTCAAACTTTCTTTGCCTCAAAAGAATGTCATCACAAACTAGCCAAAATATCACAATACTAGACCATATCATTCACACGATAGATATTCAACTGTAAGTATGTGTGTAAAAATGTGAGACTCTTGAGGTGTATTTATACTTGTGCTAGGTAACATCTTTCCTTATTTTAGGGGTTTCTTGTTACAACCATTTTACCCTTTCACCAAGACATGTAACCAACTAGAGGCTTCTTGACCACTCTTTGGAGCCTCCAACTTTAGAAGGCCATATCTCCCTAACCGCGAGGAACCACATGGCATTCCACATATCACCAGAAATGGAATGAAACGTGCTATCCATCTATTATAGTCTTACATACAATTTCATTTTCCTTCATGTCTATATTATTTAAGAAACTTTGGGTCCCATAACCACACTATCGGGGTTACATGTAGACTACATTAAATGTACCCAACTAACTCACAATCAATCTCAATAATACAAGTGTCAATCAAATTTCCAACATCTATGGACCTATCCAAGGGTTGACATCAACCTCTGAGGGTTGACATAAATATCCAAGATCACTCTCCAAGGGTTGACATCAATGACAACCAATAGTCCAAACCAATTGTCCAACTTAATCATCCCCATATCTTTCCATATCCCCTTAGCAGTTGGAATCACATTTTATTTATTAAATTCATAAATACATTTGGAATATTATATTGCTTGTCCATAACCATACATTATATATACATTAAGAATTAATTAAACTGGGGATTATAGTGGGGATGTTACATTTCTCCTCCCCTACAATTGTGCATTGTACTCTGGCAATAGTTCCAACCATTATATCTCATTCCTCTCAACTCCATGTCCCAAGGAATGCACCCCCTTCATTGTTCTCATTCCATCGGGTTGTACCATTTTTTTTTTATCAAGGCCCTTAGCATAGGTTGGCCAACACTCTGATATGTGGTTATGGAACTCTTTCTGCTCAAAATGGAGTCTTGCATTCTTATATTATGTTTTCCTCAAAATTGACAAACAATTGTGGGTATTCCTCCTGCATAGTTTCTCCATGCTCCCATGTTGCATCTTTAGGACCGTAGCAAGTCCATTGAACCTTTACCAACCCTATTTGTTTGTTCATGAGCACTTTGACTTCCCGGTCCAGAATGTGTATTGGTTCCACCTGGAAATCTGCAAGATACCAGATATATAAAATATGCAGAACAGAAATGAAATGCTAGAAATGACAGAACAACAGTAAAATATCCAGCATAATCTTCGCAATACACAGAAATGATATACGAAATAGCAACAGAAACAACACTTTGATTCAGATAGCAATGTTCACAGGCCTCTTTGAGGGGGCAACCT
Organism: Picea sitchensis; assembly: GCA_010110895.2. Taxonomy (NCBI): domain Eukaryota; kingdom Viridiplantae; phylum Streptophyta; class Pinopsida; order Pinales; family Pinaceae; genus Picea; species Picea sitchensis. The sequence goes on along the minus strand of SNQJ01S0132593.1, from coordinate 9,607 downwards.
CCAGTCGAGCAGCGCTCTGTTACAATAATCTCCAAGCTAGGGTTCACATACCC
>SNQJ01S0132592.1:25770-48043 GCA_010110895.2 Picea sitchensis | reverse complement strand
TTTTTTAAATCCACATATATATATATTTTTTTATACTCCCGCTTGTTAAATTTTTTATTACTATTGGTTCAATCTGAGTTTATGTATGAGTTTTAAAGAATGTAGATTAATCCCTTAAGCATTCAATTTATTCACTAATGGTCATGCGATTTGTCAATCCAAACTATGGCTTTTGGTATTCGTCTATTTATGAATTAGTTTAATTTTTGAAAAACTATTGCGTTCATAAGGGAGTTATGTTTTCAATAAGTTAATGAACTCTCATTGCAGGTTGCGGTTAAGGAAGGAGAGGCCTTGAATGAAATTTATTGTCTGAGTTAACTAAAACATATCCGTTGATATATTGGTTGTAGTTGGATGAAGTTAACGCTAAAGAATCCAAGAACTAGTGCTCAGGTACGTTCTAAAAATTGTATCCTCCTTGCACTGCATTTGAGGTGCGAACTCTAGCCTAAAATCTCATACTGATGCTTTGCTTAATTATTGTAATGGTTTCTAGGGTTAATTGTTATTACTAAAGATATTTGGGTATAGGATTAGGTCAAGATTCATAGGAGCTATTCATTTGGAATTAGGGTTAGGATCTTTTTAGAGTTAGAGTTAGGGCCTTTTTCCTTAAGGTTGAACGAAATTTTTATCTTAGAGAAGTCTTTTTTTTTTGTTATTACTAAAGATATTTGGGTATAGGATTAAGTCAAGATTCATAGGAGCTATTCATTTGGAATTAGGGTTAGGCTCTTTTTAGAGTTTGAGTTAGGGCCTTTTTTCCTTAAGGTTGAACGAAATTTTTATCTTAAAGAAGTTCTTTTTACTTCTGTGGTTTAGAATTTGAACCGGACCATCGCATTAGCTTAAAGTGTCGCTTAAGAATTTATTATGCCATCGCCTTGTGGGATAATTAGGTTTGTTTCCTTCATCCACATCAATGCGACGCGGCTCGTGACGACCTCGTCTGGGTGCCACCGCTCTCGCTTCATTTCCTCTTTTAATGCAACATGCTCCTTTCAGATGCACCATGTCTAAGGGTGCCACTCGCTAACCGGACCGGGATTAGGACATCTAACCCTTTGAGTCAACACTGCCGTGAACTTGTGGGAGACTAAAGGATTCTAAGTAATAAGTCCCTCGCCTTATTGCACGCACCTTTGAATCATTGTGAGCGACTGTCGGAGTCCGCCTTCATGACATCGTGGATCCTCTTGAACTAGGGTAATCAAGAACCTATGGTTCGAGCTACCTATGGGGAGTGCTAGTAGGCGGGCGGTATTGTTGTCCACCCCTCCTCAACCTCTCAAAATCGTGTGTGGCCCCCTTTACTCCACATGTGATTCTTGTCGGCAAGTTATCGTCATCCTATATCATCAACAATCATGTCAACATGTCAACATCATATCATCGATCAAAAGAAATATCACAGTAATAAATCAACCGAAATAGCACACTCCCCGACTCAATCCGAAATCCAAGGGATTCCACCAATGCCTCTGCAGATCCCTCATATCCCAAACCCCCGCACACTCAATGAAACTAAGTCAAAAGAACCTCGCCTACATCAAAGTAGCAAAACATCATGTCATATAACTTAAAGCATCATAATGAAAGAAAAAATTATCATCATATAAATCCAGATCACTAGTGAGCAAGTGTCCTCAAAAAAATAAGTTTTCTCACATACCAGAAATGATGTTACATATCATCCTAAAATGGATGTGGAACTTATGTATTTTATGCTGTTACTATTCACAGACTTTGATTATATATATATATATACGCACTCTTGAATTCAAAATATCAATTTTTCTTATATTTGATTCTCAAAGTTGATGGAAAAAGTGGCAAAGTTAACTCTGTTATGAGTTAATGTTTTATATTCTCCTTACAATGCATTAAATTAAGCATCAAACTTTTAAATACTTTTTTGCCATGTATTAATTTAAAATACTTTCATTTTGTGTTTTGAACGGCAATCACCGGTAATATGGAAAATATGATTCTATTGTCAAAAGGTGGAAAAGTTAACTAATAATGAAATAATGTTTTGTGTATTCTCCTTTTGCCAATGCATTTTAAATTAAGCATCAAACTCTTTTAAATATTTTCTCTCTGCTATATGTATTAATTTAAATGTTTCATTTTATGTTCACTATGCACTATCAAAAAATGACAAAGCTAACCAATAATAAAATGTTTAAAATGATGTGACAAAGTGGCAAAAAAGTGACAAAGTTAACTATAAAATAAAATGCTCAAAATAATGTGATAATAAAATAAACCTAAAATGGAAGAGATGATCAATCCATTCTTTAATTTTATTATGTAATCATTAAAATGTTAAAGCTATAAGAGATATTATTAAAATAAAATGGAAAAATATTATTGAAAAAGTATAATAATGGAAATAGTGTTAAACAATTTTAATTTAAAATAAAATGGTCATACAAGAGGTATACAACTCAATTTTGATTGGTGTAATGCTCATAAAATAATTTTAATTGGTGTAATGGTTGAGTAACCACAAATAAAAATATGGTTGAACCATATTTTATCTCTGTTTTTTAAGAATGATTTGGAGTTTTTTATACAAAGTTAAATAGATCCTATTTGGAAATATTTTTGAAGATAGTCAAAACAAGTCACCAAAATATGGAATGTACTTTCAATGAAAATACCAAATTCCAGATTTTTCTAAAATGCCATAAATTGTTATGAAAATTTTCACTCTCACTTCTTTATATCACTATACCACCATCTTACTACTTCAAGTCAATATAGTTGGAATACAATTCACCAAATAGTTTGAGCGTTATACCTCTCCAACATTAATAATTGGTTTTACTACATGACATTAAATTTGTGTATAAACTTTATTTTACTCTACATGAAACTAATTTGTGTATAATTAATATGGTAAATATAAATTCATGTTTTTTTTGCAATATTTCTGTAAATATAAATTCATTTTTTTCCTATGAAGTCATGGTCAAACCAAAGAAGAAGTTATATATCTCCAAGGCACCAATAACAGTCAAATGGTTAAGGGAGAAACTCTTTTTCCTATAAACAACAGAATCTCCCACACAAATATCATGACCTTAAACATAAACTATTCTCATATAAAATAATTGCAGGACACTTAAAATATTTATAAGACATTACATCTATATTAAATTTTTGTTAAATTAAATATAAAATAACATTGTGAATAATTATATATAAAATATATAAAAAAAAAAAAAAAAAAAAAAAAAAAAAAAAAAAAAAAAAAAATTTTAAATTAATTTTTTTTAATTAGATGTAGAGGTTAAATTTGATATTGAATCCTTCATATATATTAGAAGAGGTTACATTAATGGTTCTATTAATGTAATTGGGTATCATAAAAATGTCATGGTAATGCACATACTTGAGAAAGTGTTAGTTCCATTTAGAAGTTAGAAGTGGGTATATTGGTGATCCATCACTAGAATTTGCTAGAATCTCGCAAATCTAACCATGTGTAAGATGTGAAGGAACTTCTCTTGAAATAGAGAGTTTCTAGATCAACCTTTATAATAAAAAATAATAGTCCTTGTATTCTAGAAGGTACTAAAAAATGTATAACTCATCGATGTGATCAATTGGCTTTGATAAGTGAACTTCATGATACTTCGCAGGTATGAACCTTATGAAATAAAAAGAGATTTAATGTTACCTCAAAAAAGAATGATGCCTAATTCATTTGAATAGTCAATGGAATAGGAATGGAGCCACTCCAGGAAGAGTCTCTCAATGGGTGTGGCTCCATTCCTAGCATGTGAGATTATATTGCTGCTTGTATTGCCACTTGAGGACCCACACCATTGTATCAAGTGAAGCATGTAGCAAGGAGGTTCCAAAGTAAATCGAACCCATTGAACATGTGAATAGGTGGACATGAAGTCTTACGATTCCATGTGAGAGGGACCCCTTTGTAATTAAAATGACTTAATAACCTTACATATAATAGTATATATACTTTCTCAACATGTGTGCCCCTTTATGAACATGGGGAAAATCAAGAGTATGGTTGAAATTATGGGTTTGAAGGGGACGGCCCCATAAGACATATATGAGAATGAGTTCAAACATTCTAAAGAAAGTAAACCCCATCGAATGAATTTCATTAAATTATATTTTACTTTTCTTAACATGTGAGCCTTTTCCAATCACAAGATGGAATGAGAATTTGATATCATAAAGCTTCCATAATACTATGCTTTCTTTAAAAAATATTAGTTTCATCCAAATGTTAGAAGGGGGCATTCTTAGAAGGATATGTGATGATGGGTCTATTAGTCGATCAAAATTTAAAGATGTCTCGTGAATATGCCTAGTAGTGAGCATGCCTGAGTTAGGATTAGTTTCATCCCTTGTGCCTAAGGATACCTCAATTCTTGACTTGAAAAAAGAACTTATATTATATAAAAATGCATGTCCCTAAGAGATTAATTTTTCCTCTATCCTATATTAAATTTAGGTGCACCTAAGAGGTTCTCGTTCTTTCTCTCTTATAAAAATTTAGGTTATCACATACTTGGGCATAAATTTCCAAGTGATTCCCTCATCCATATCCTAATTAGAGTGGAATTTCCAAAGAATATACTTTTGGGTATTAATGAAGTTACACTTGTAAGTACTTCTCTTTACCTATTCAAATAAGGTGCACCACAAGTGGTTCCCTTGTTATTATATTAATTTTGTTTAAATCCCAAGAGCATAATTTTGGCACCAACTAAGATGCAAATTCATTAAACTATTGTCTCACTCCTATATATGTAAACTAAGGTGTGCCCTGCTAATGTCCTTTACTTCTTTACTAATTAGGGTGAAATTCCTTAATGACATACTTTTGGGTATCAGTGGGTGTATAAGTTACCAAATGGTTCTTTCTCTTCCATACAAATTAGTAGTTCCCCTAAATCCTATACTAATTAGGTTGTGTATTAACAATATAATTTAGGTACTAATTGGGGTGAAGTTCACAAGTGAGTTTTCTATAAATAGTACCATTTTTATAAATATCATAATTGGAAATATGTTTTTGAAGATAGTCAAACAAGTCATCAAAATATGGAATGTACTTTCAATGAAAAACTAAAAAATTATGAATGTACATACGTGCCAAGTTTGTTTAAAACAACATAATGGTATTCCATCTTCAATTATTCTGCTCATGATTGACTTTGGACATTTTCCATTTTATAACCTTTTTATTTATTTATTGAACTTCTATATATTAACTTTATGTGTACGCATATACCAAATGACTATATTGACGACTTGTGACATCTAACCGGTAGTATTGAAAGTGAACACATGAGTATCGGTTTGATGGGTTTCTGAAAAAATATCTTCAATACAATGGATCCTCTTTCATATATAAAAGTCGCTTATCATCAAAATCTCTAATAGCCTCATCTTCGCTTTGCAGAATCGCATCAAATAATATTTCACGCTTTCAATGTTGTCTACAAGGTGTGCAACCATAGAAAAAATATATCCTACAAATAATTGGATATACTGGACAAAGAACAATTCATGTTAGATTATATCAGTACATCTACAAGTTATTTGAAAAAAAAAAAAAATATTTAAATATAAAAATTTACCTTCACTGGCACAAGATCAAAACTCTATCGCCATCAACCCATACTATGATTCCATTTGATTCCATCTCCTCTGAGCTCGCAAGTGGCATTTTCCCTTTTACATTAAGTTCCAAGAGGTCTCCAAGTTTTAACATATCCTCGCATTTTTTGTTCTTGCAAATATCTATGGATTCTGGGTCATCTATGCAAACTGAACAAAACAAGAGTAATTTCCTTCATCAAATGCAAACCCATTTTGAAAACGCTTTGTTTTAACTGAACGCATATTTCTTTTCCTGTGTATTGTACTGGCGTTATATTAGATTGATCTATTTACATCTTCATCACCAATATACCAAAAATACATGCACAAGACAAGAACTGTTAACTTGAAATCTCTCAAGAAAATGATTGAAGATTGAATATAAATTTGAAAACGTTCAGTCTTTATATATCCTGAGTACATACATGTAACATTTATATATGTATTACACCCGCCACATCCCTTTGGGATGATTATATTCATGGCTTAGCACCATGTTGCACCATTCAACAACTTTTTTTAGTGGATTCAAATCGATTGGCATGAGGGTTCAACCGATACCTTCAAAGTGTTGCTTTATACATGCCCCGCACCGTCGTGCTCTCCTTTCCATGACCAATCTAAAAAAAAATCCAACAATGTGCAATGTTTAATTTCTTATGCGTGATGGTACAACCAATAGAAATGATCGTGTAGATTTGAACTGACGCGGACACCCATCGGACCATATCCAATGTCGACGGCACTGATTTTCATGCTCTTTCAATGAATCATAAAAATTTATCAAAACAATGTTGTACATAATGTGTGTCATGGTGTTGTGATCATCACTTATATAAAAGTGATATTATTTTAATAACATGTCGATTGTCATTGGAAAGCTTATGTTTGAAGACTGTTGAGCATGTCTATATAGAACGGACAAATATCGTGACTTGACTGTGAAATTATAATATTATTTTTGTATTTTTTTTTTTTTTTTTTTTTTTTTTTTTTTTTTTTTCTAGTTTGAAATTTTTTCCCTAGTGGAAACACTTCACTGGATTGTTTGAATTGTAGATACTACATCGAGATCTATGTGAATGCTTGGGGTATTTATAGATTTCTTCCTCAAACTTCTTCAAAAATTCCTTCACGTTGATTTTATCTACCTTCAAATCAATCATTTGGAAATAACATTTGAAGAATGTGGAGTCGCGGGTCGCTTATATATATATTTATATCTCTTCTAATTGACTCTTTATATTAGAAAATGATTGATCATTCATATCAATATGGATACTTTGAATAAAACAAACTTATATTTCCACAACTTATCACTACATTCCTTTCCACCAACACATTTTTTTTTGTAAAATAAATCATCATATTCTCTTTCACATAGAATTTCTATATAAAACACTAATGTGGGAGGAGGGAGGAACCTCGGCCATACAGCTTACCTTCAAAATCCAAAAAGTTTCAATACCAAACTCCCATGATGTAACGACATTAACAACATGTGTCACGAATAGTGATGGGTCTAGCAAACCATGGTTTTGTTGCACAAATAAAATATTGGAAATTTTAACTCTTTGTGCTCTTGAACTTTATTAAACAACTCTATTTTGTTTCCATTGAAAATATATGTTTCCTTTGATTTTTATATTGATTTCATGCTATTCTTTCTCACAACACATCCCTTTGTATGTGGTGAATCACTAGATTCTTCCAACCAACAATTATGGGCAAATTCCTTAACATTTTCTGCAGTATATCTTTGTAGGGTTGTCTAGAAATCATTGTTCAACAAGCCAATTCATCATTTACATCTATTTGAATAGAAATTTTCTATGTTTGTGCAATATTTTTCTTGACGCTCCTATCATTTTTTTCCATGTGTCGGGTCAAATGATCTTTTATATTGCTGCCTGAAACAATTGCTGTTTGTATCACTCTACGTGCAACAATGCATATCTTCTTTCGAGATTTTCCAAAAAGCTTCTAATACACCAGTTATATTGTTAAAGAAATTATGTTTCACCTTTATATCCTTTGTCAACTTTTGAATACCTAACAATGATGTAGCTTCTTTTAACTTTCTTGACTTCATTAGACAAAGTAAAGTTGAGCTTGTATTGTCACTCCATGTCATCTTGAAAAAATATTTTACATATTCTTAGTTCGACATTTCATATAATGCTTATCTTTTTTCTTCCCAATTTGTCAATATCAACATTTTCTAATATTTCATCATCAATGTTGATAGATTCTCCTCGATATTTCAATTTAAAGTTTATATTAAAAAACATAACCCGAATAAAAATTCAAGAAATTATATATACTCTTGAGTGTTCATCGTGCATTATCTAAATTTATGTACATACCATAGGTGATTCATCTTATGCTTCAATTTTGTTCTTGAACGGCTTCTTTGACATTATGAGACAAATCTATTTATGTTTTGAAAAACATCAAAATCTCAGATTGCACCAATTATATTAAATTTACAATATTTTAATTTTGAATTCACTTGAATTCCCTCGTATCTCTCTAAACACGCCTCAATGTGTGGTACAGTGGTGCTCGATCATCATATGTGCATGCATACAAATTGGTTGAACTTCTTTCTTGTCGAAAATCTCTATTGATATTATCATCATTTATTTCTTCAATATTTGTTAATGCCTGTTTCTTTCTCCTATAAATCTCTTTCCTTTGCCCGATTTGGCGAGTATCATCTCGAAAAGCGATCATTTTTTCTCTTGCAAAAACTTTTGTTTATCATGACTTTATAATATCTATAAAATATATATGTTCAACAAAGACTTCACCTTGAAAAAATGCTCAACATTTATCTTTCTACATATAAATTGTTATTCCAATAAAACTTGAACAAACATAAATTACCTATTCAACAAAAACCAAAAGATGATTCAAACTTTGTTTAAGTGCTCTAAAAAAAAACCACCATGTAACATATCGATCCTCGATTAAGCTTCAGGAACGGGGAGGGGAAGAAATAAAGAAAGAAAATAATACAACCGGTGAATCACCATAGAAATGCTTTGAAATTCCCATCCCAAGCTTATATCTCTGTCATTCATCTGATGAATTGTGTTAAATGTTCACCGAATCCTATTTATACATTCTATGCTGAATGAAATGAGATACAATGGGCATCTTTTCATTTTTTCGGTCGATGAATTTGTTCAACAACCTTTCTACGAAAAGAAGGGTTTTTCACCAAAACCCTGAAACTTGCTCAGTTTTGATAGTTTCTCGATTTTAATCTTTCTCGACTCTAAATTAGCTTTTCGGGCTTAAAGTTTATTTCGCTCTAAAACATGAAATTACCAAAACAAAACCAGAATTCACCCCAAGCTACATGAACTCGAGCCATGGACTCCTAGCATCGAGAATTTATTTCAAAATGACACCAACATTTCCAAGATTGAATCTACTAATTCCTATATAATTTTGTTTTCATTTTATTTATTTTTATCTAATTTTATTTTTATTTTTAAAATCACTCATAATATTTTCAGACATTATGATTCGGTGAAATGAAATATCTGTATAAAAAATATACAGTGAAAAAAAAAAAAAAAAAAAAAAAAAAAAAAAAAAAAATTCATAATCCTTAAATTGTTCTTTCCAAAGCAGTATATTTATATTTTAGTTTTAATTAAAAAATTAAGATAGATACAAGGTGTAGAAAACATGTATTTAAAATCGCAATGTTTTCACTATCAACTTCACAAAATTTAGAAATTATAATATTCATCCGGTTAGGATTCAAAAATTATAGTCATAATAAAATAGAGTCTCTATAGATTGTTGCCGATATTTGGTTTATTAAAAACATAAGTTTAATAATAGGTACATTGTTGTACAAATAACTCATTATCATTCCTTCTATGCTTCATGGAACATACCGTATAAACAATTGTCAAATTGGACATATCGTAAATCGCGGATAAATTGTTTTCGAAAATAGTCATTGGAAAGCTAACAAAATTCTTCACAAGTTTTGTTTTACCGTAGCGAAATTTTAAATAAAAAATACTTTGTACGTCGTGGTTGAAAAACTTGTGAAAATACCATTTTTTCTCATTAAACAAGAAAGGTTACCCATCTTCGCGATTTTAATTGATCTTTCTTTGATTAGGGGAACAAAGGACCCATTTATCCCAAAATTTTAAGGCATGCATAGCTGAGGGAAGCTTTCATTCTCATACATAATTAAGCGAGCTCGTGATAGGGATCTTCCACGTTTGTTTGATAAGATATATGGCTTCCTCATGATGAAGCCAGAGCGGGTTAATATGAAAGGGGATTTCCCCAAAACTTTGAGGAGGGTCCAAGGAGAGAACAATTGTATTATGATCTAAAAGTATCGAGGGGATAATTCTGGAGGTGATTACAAAGTTGGAGAGGAAGAAGTTGCTATGAATTATAAACTGATTGAGACATGCAATGGTGTGGCCTTGCCCCAAGCGTTTGTTGCTCCATGTGTATTTTCCTTTCAACATATTAACATCCATTAAATCCAAATATGTTATTATATCCTCCATTTTCTGACGCATGGGGTCATGCACAATGTTTCCCTCCATTTTCTTTGAGTTATACAAGATAGTGTAAAATTCACCTAACAAGTATACAAGAGGGGAGGTCTATAATTTCTTTCTACAAATAATGAATTCAAATAACCTATTTTTTCCACATAATCTAACTATCATAGAATGTTATGATCCAGATTATACCGAAAAGCTAGACAAAAACAAAATATAGCAGAACATAGAGATACAGTGAAACCTAAATTTTATTAATGAATAAGAGAGAAAACATTGGTAGAACACAAACTAGAAGAATGGGTAGCTTGTCTCTAAAATAAAGAGATGTTGGCTACGCTTTATTCACAAAAAGCTTTACATCACACTCAATTGTACGTTTAAAGGTCCTCCTTCAACCCAATTATATATGAGAGTGAGAGGAGAACAAATCACATGATGCATGTGGGATAAATTAATACAAGTTTACAAAGTCACAAGGTATAAACACTAGGACTTCCCGGGAGATAACCCATCACAATACTACTCGAGCCTAAGCATGCTTAACTATGGAGTTATAATGGGATGCTGTATGCATTAACGCCATGTTGTAGGCATGCACATAAAACCACTAGGAAATCATTAAATGATGTCTATAATTAACAAGTGAAGATGGAATTACATTCTATTCCCCCATCAAAAGGGTGAATATCATAGCTTCATCAAAACCATAGGCTCAAAATGTTGATTTGGTGGAAAATTTGATGGCCACCGAGATCCACCTCGATAATTCCTCCCATTAAGGCCAAGTTCTCCAGATCGAGAAAACTACTGGATCCGAATCTTGGTGAGTTGTTTTCTTTGTTGAAGTAGATGTCATGCTTATACTTTGCATGTGGAAGGATGTTATGAACCCGTTGGAGGTGTTGCATCTGTTCAACAAATTTGGTTGCACAATATGTCTCAATCTAAGTGTGGGAGGACTTTGTCAATGAAGATGCAACAAGAAGAGCTATATCAATGGGAACTAATGGTTGGAACCCAAAGCACACCTGAAAAGGGTTGTGGAGGGATTTGTTGTAGTTATGCTGAACATATGGAAGAATATCATTATGTTTGTGTTCCTCTACAATCTTAATGACCTGCTTCTGTTGGTTAGAAACATCTTGGGATGAGGCTATAGTGGTCACAATATCCTTCTCGCTCACCTTTTGACCAGATCGCGAAGAGGCTAAACTTTGGCGGTATGAGATTACTTTTAAGGATTAATCGTTGTGATAGTAGTTAGAATCCACTGCACTCGTGAGAGTTGATTTCAAGAGTAACAACATTAATCAATGAGACTAATAGATAGCATGATGTTTTCATATATCCTATATTGTCCTAAAAGAACATCATAGACTCTGCAAGTTGCAAATATCACACACCACCATCCCTTGAAGGTACGTTGGATTCCATAAGACGTGGCATCACTTCGGTTGACACCATCGTCATGTCCTTGAGTCAACCATCCCATGGTGGTGTATGGTTGGGGTGTGGCATCGTTGAAAGATTCAATATTTTGACAACTTTGGCTGAGATCGCTATTCTAACTCCCTGTCAACAATGAAATGTAATGAGTCCCCTACCCACATTTGGTAGTGGAAGAGGTGCCCCCCCCTCCTCAAGATCCTCTAGTTCTTCCTCAAGGTATTGTTGTGGTCGCGATGGTAGTAGTGGGTTCTCGATCGATGATTTGTTTCCTTTTATTTTTCTGGCGAATCAAAAGTCCAATTTAGGGTTCTGATTCTTTTCTTTGAGCTCGACCACCAAAGAATGTTTCGAGTGACATTCATCGTGGCCGCTTGTTCCAGTGGGATTTTTGTGGAATCCCACACCATTTTCTCTTGTCCTTCTTTGTATTCTCATTTCTCTTCTTTTCCTGCATATTGGACTTCCTTGATAATATGTCCTTCATCCAATGAGTTAGGGTTGCCTTTTCCATACTTTTTTTTGTGGCATATTTTCAAACTTGAACTCCCGCTTACTCCATCGCTTGAATTTTTGCTCAATTTTGACCACATATCAATAAGAAGCTCCCAAAGAGGAGATGCCCAAGAACCATCTCTATTTTAAAGGTACCAGTGCGCACTCCATTGCGATACTTCGAAGATCCGGTTTCACCTCTCGTAGAGTCTTGATACCCAACTTTGAGTATAAGGTATGTAATATGTCAATGTACTCTAACATTTTATAGTCTCTTTCCCAATACATAGTTGTCCATCTCATGTATTGGTCATCATAGTTTCATACCAAGCATAGAACTCCTCCTCTAGGGAATCTACAAAGGCCTTTCAAGGGTTCTCTTTGAATGGTGTAGATTCATCTGCGGTGTGCCTCTCCTTGTAACCTTCCCACCAAGCTATGACATAATGAAGGGATTTAAGGAGTGCGAAGGTGATTTTTCACTGTCAGAAAATTTTTGGACATAATACTAACCTTCTAGAAGTGCATTCAACCATTTTTAGAGCATTTGCATCTATCTAGCCTTCAAATAAGGGATATCAAAATTGAATTATACCTTGAAGGGTGTCGCACCTGTGACTTGTTGAAGATGCCTTGATCGCTACCAATAGTATCTCAAGGGATCCGAGGGAAAGTTTTCCATCATCTCCCCTTCTTCTCACGCAGACAAGGGATTCCCTGCCAACGTTTTGAAAGAATCTCCGCTTCCTCATACCATTCTTTATTCCTGGCTAGCTGAGAGGTCATTTGCCTAGCGAGAGAAGGTTTCCCCTCAAGTGAAACTTAGATCGACCTAAATCTCATAAGCTAACTCCCTCATTGGGACCCTCGCCATGCTAAATGACAAGTGAGAAGACTCTCTCGATACCACCCATACGATTATGATGAGAAAAATGAGACAAAACAAAATATAGTAGAGAACATATAAATATAGTCAAACCCAACTTCTATTAATTAATAAGAGAGAAAACATCATAAAGAACACAACCCAAGCGTGCACGGGGTGTAGCTTGTTCCCAAAATAAAGAGATATTGGCTACGCTCATTCACAACAAGAATTACATCACACTCCATTGTGGCCGCTTAAAGGGCCTTCTTCACCTCAATTATATATGAGAGAGTTAGAGGAGAAAATTTTCCATGATGCATGTGGGAAAAATCAGTCCAAGTTTATAAAATTCCATAGACATGGAAAACACTCACGCTCATGTTGGATCCCCATCCCAAGCATTCACTCTATCCTGAGTGTGCTTAACTGTAGAGTTATAATGGGATATAGTGCATTAATTCTATGCTATATGCATGTACATAAAACCACTAGGAAATCATTACTGATGTATGTAATTAACAAGTGAAGATTGGAATTACATTCCATTCCCCATCAAAAGAGTGAATATCATGATTTATCAAAACCATAGGGTTCGAAATGTTGATTTGGTGGAAAAAGGTGGATGGCCACCGAGATCCACTTAGATCATGTTAATAATTGAAACTTTTTCCATGTTTCTCTACAATAAGAAATATATAAGACCCATTTATGTGAGAAAAAACGTTGCTTCTGCATTTACTAGTGTAGTGTCTCTAGATCACTACTATGTTGACTTCACTTAGCCATGTAGGATTACATCACAGTCTTTATTCAAGATAATCATTCGGCTAATACAATCTTATCTCCTTATCTCAAGCTTGTTTCTATTTCTCTTTCTCTAAGTTTTGTGTGATTTTCCACTAGCTAGGTAATTTTGTGTGTTGTAAATTTAACTCAGGCCAATATCTACTACAACCGACATTCGTAAAAGAATAGAAAAGACAATGGAAAATACAAACATTACACGGGATCATTTTTCACTGAAACCCAAACCGAAACCAACATATTATATTCATACATTGTGTTACATTGTTTACAATACAATATAAATATATAGGTTACCGATATCCAAACCCTAACCCAATGACTTTGATTAGTCCAAACCCTAATTCCTTAACCGGAAATAGAAACCATCGCAAAAACCATGTACCAAAAAAACCACCTATCATTATGCCGCCCCAGGAAATGTCGGCCCTAAAAAATAGTAAAATCGGGGCTGCCCTCGAACCCCGCACCTCTTAACCCCCGCCAGACGCACTCACACGCTAAGCTACTCATGCTAAGAATATACCACATACCCAACATTCTCCCACTTGTTGTTTTCTTGCATACATGTGGGGGTTATAGGGTTACATTTTCAACAATGCTCATGGATCCTCTACACCAAGCATATTATGAAACCGCTGCTCATAGATTTCTCAAGTAATGAATCAAGTAAATATCTTCTTCAAAGTGTCCACCTTCATCGCTGATACTTTCTTTTCTTCAATCATGTCTCACAAAGTGATATTGAACATCAATGTGATTTGTCTTTGAATAATAAGGTGGGTTCTTCTCCAGAAAAATTGTAATCACCGTCACACTCTCATTCCATAAAATTTTCTTTTCTTGTACCAACCCAACACCGAACACAATCTTTGAAATCCTCATACCGCTCTCATTTGCATGAGTGGTTTCCATGTATTCAGATTTTGTAGTTGAAAGTGCCACTATAGCCTCTGCCTTTTGCTCATCCAACTTATTGCTCCTCTCCAAACAAGTTAAACACATACCCGCTTGTGGATCTCCCACGATCCAAATCTCCAACAGATCCACAAGCCATGTATATCAACCACTGCCCAATCCCTCGGTCTTCTTCAGAATATAATCCATAACTAGTAGTTCAATGCAAATACCTGAAAACTCTTTTTACCATTATCCAATGCTCCTTCCCTACTTTCAACATATACCATTAAAACTCCCATCAAGATGTGTAATGTCCTGGCCTAGCATGTATCCATTTCATACATCAAACTGCCGACTACACTCACATATGGAACACAAAACATATCCTCCTCCTCTTCATGTGTCTTAGAACACCGGGATCCAAGTAGGATAACTTTACGCCTACAAGAATAAGAACCTTGACCTGTTTACATTCCTCAATATTAAACATCTGCAATAATATTGTCTCATTATTATTTTCTCCGATTTAATCAGAAGCCCTTTTCACGATTTCTTTTAATCTCCATGCCCAAATGAAATTTGAAGCACCAAGACTTCTTTTAGGAGTTCTTTCTTCTTCAACTTCAATATTAGGAACAATGGAGCTATTACACCTATCACTAATAGTGCTTCCTAGAGCTTATACAGAGTTCCAAACCAACTCCTCATCAACAACACCATTGCTCCTCGAACCATCCCGCAAGTTCCCTTTTCAAAATTGTTTTACTCCCAACATCTTCCATTTTGCTTTACGTAATCAAATTGCCATACCGGGATGTGTGGTAGAACACTGTGCGCTTTCTAATCCTTCCATCTATGAGTCTCAACTTGACTCTTCCTTTCCTATGATTCTCGTTGTCAATCATTACCCAAGAAAACATTACCTCCATCATATTTTTTCTTATATTCAGAGAACCACTCCCTCGTGGGAGCTGGCATGAAAGTGATGCACTTGAGTCAATCAACCATGCCTCATGATCTCAAGCATGTGTGCTCGAAGAGGCCAAGTACACATCCCTCCTTCTTCCTTGAGGTCTTTTCTTCAGAGAAGAAGATTCTTTAGATCCCTTCTTTTCAACTTTGCATCTACACCGGCTTGTAGTGCCTTTGTTTTCCACACCTCCAACACCCTTTCCAAACTTTCTAGGAGATTTAGATCTACCCTAGACTTAGATCTCCCACTTGAGAAATTAGATTTATTTCTTTCCTGGAACGTCCTCTTGCAAATAATGCGGCTCAAGTATGTCCTTCCATATTCTTCGTCTCATCTCCTCCTCTGACAAAAAGGATGAGACCACTCTTCAAACTTCAAAGAAGTTGTATTACTACTCTATGGCTACAAACTGACTATCCCAATTTAGGTCCGGTAAAGCAACACAACAAACCCGACACATTTATCTTCTTCATCCAAATTTTAATATCATCAGATACTAACCGACTTACCACAAAAGATTGAAGGCGCCTTAAACAAGTTCTTTCCTCACACCGAAGTCTCCATCTCTCATCCTCAAGTTATAATGTTTTCTTCTCGTGGAATAGTTTATTTACTGTGGACTTAGACTGATACAACTTCCCAACTTTTCCAATAAATCCTTGGTCAGAAGCCTCGACACATTCAATAATAATTAATCGAGAGACAATAATTGTGCTCTTTGCCTTCCTCGACCGTCTTTTCCAAATATCCTGTGGTTCCTCAGAGGGTGTCGTATCTCGATTCATCAAGGATCCACCGATCTCTTTCCACCAAAAGATTCTCTTCCATCTTGAGCTTCCAGCTAGCTTAAATCTTTTCCATTAAACTTCTCAATCTCCATCTTCTTCAATTGTTTCGCCATTTCTTTTCACCAAAAAAAACAATACCACAGATTCTAATCGTAACAAGGCTTTATCACACAGCCCCGAAATAAACCCTTTAATGAATGCTAAGGCCCCCCTCAAGCCAATAAATCGATACCAAATAAATTTAACCTCGGTACAATATCTACTGTGAACTAATATTCAGAAAAGAACGTAAAAGATACAATGGCAAATACAAACATTACATAGATTTTTCTTTAAATTCTGTCCCAAACTGTGAAAACCAGCATATATTATATCTATACATTGTGTTACATTGTTTACAATACAATATACATATAGGAGCTACTGACATCCAAAACTCCTAACCCAATGACCTCGATTAGTCCAAACCCTAATTCTTTAACCGAAAAATAGAAAACCATCAGCAAAACCATGTGCCGAAAACCACGTAATATCATTTGGTCCCGGAAATATGTCGTCTCCGAAATATGTCGGTTCAAGGAAAATATGTTGGCTCGGCCCGGCGAAGATAGAAAGAGACTGAAACAAAAAGTTAGGTATCCAATTCGCTAAGTCTAATATTTATTTCCAAAGAGGAATGACAAAAAAATTCAAAATACAAACATGTATATATATAACTTGTAATCTAGGCAGAAATAGTCAAGCTATAGGTCTTGTTTTTCTCACAACATAAATAGAGGAAAAGCTGAACCTGATAGGTTGCCCAATAAATGACTACAACAGACGTATTACTGAATTGGATCCATTACAAGATAAATATGTAAAATAAGGAAGAAATATTGAATGTAAACCAGAGAAAACAATATAGGAAAAGACAAAATTACACAGTGACGAGGTATAGAATCTCTTAGCATTCTGTTCTATATTTGTTGAAAGAAATGACATTACAAACCCAGCCCCCAAAAGGCTCTCGTGTTGTCTCCCCAAGCTCCAAATGCAGATCTGAAGGTACCATTAGAAATCTTATGACTTCTAGATGACAATTGACTATTTGAGTGTGTAAAAAGGCCTCTCCACAGCGGAGAAAATTGAGTTTTACTAAGGCCGTTTTTTTTTTTTACAAAGAACGTTTTCATTTTACAGCTAGAACATTTAACCCATCAACATTTTATGCGTAAGGTGGGAACCCCGATTTCGGGCCTTCAGGCTTCGGGGAAAAGAGGAGTGTCTTATTATCATTCTTCCGACGGTCAAAATCACGAAAATGAACGTGGCGCTTATGCATGACCCTTCTTGTGATTTTCTTGGCACGTATTGCACTCTTCCGGGCCTCCTCGTGAATTCTCTCCTTGGAGTTTTTTATGAGTTTTCTTGTGACTTGGTATGCGTATGGCTTTCGGTGGATAGTTGGCAGATTGGGATGTGAAGGGTAGTGGACCCGAAGATTTTTATAAAAGAGAATAGGTGCAAAGGGTTTGGCTAAATCAACTTTAAAGTCGAATAAAATATTAATTTAAAATTATATAAAATAATTTTAAAATAATATAAAAAACAAAACTTATAGTTTTTTTTTTTTTTTGGTAATTTGACACTTTAAGGCTTATTTAGATAATCAAAGAATTGCAAAATAAGACCAATAGGATACCTTCGAAAACTTCAAATATTTGAGATTCTGGACAATTGTGACGCAAGGTTTTGAGATTTTGACAGTAGAGAAACTCGGTGAAAATGACGATAGGTTTAGAGGTTTTATTGCAGCGGAAAGGTATGCGCTGGGTGGCACAATGAATTAACAGTTATACAAGATTACGCCAGGCGACAAGGTTCTAAAACTAACTGGCGCAACTGACCTAAATTTTGGCGAAAGACACTAAGTTTAGAAATTTTCAATATTGTTCCAACACCCATGAAGACTTTACACCCCAGAAGAATGTACACTCATCCACGCGGGGGAGTGCAGGGGGGGGGGTTACCCCCCCTGTGGGGTCTGGGGGAAAGCGGGCCCCTGAAGGAAAAAATCCATTGTAAATGTATATTGTAATTTCATTCTAATTTTGGACCGTTCATTATAAGGTCGCAGATCTGACGGTAGAAATTATGTTAGGTTTTTTTTCCCTATAAGGCAACCCTCCTTTATGAAGGAAATGTATTGCGGCTATGCATCATTATGAAATTGTATTCTGAGAGAGGATATTGTGAGAGAAAGAAGAGGAAGTTACAGTGGGTGTGTTGTAGGTTGTATCCCTTCATTTGTTGGATAATAATAAAGGAAGGACCTGTCAACTTCTCTAGTGGACGTAGCCCACACTGGGTGAACCACGCATATCTGTGTCTCTATTGTATTGTGTATCTTCTGTGTTTTATTTCTGCATTTTATTTTATTTTATTTCTCTGCGATCCCATTTTTCTAACAACTGGTATCATAGGGAAAGATAACTCACAGGAAAAGAGGGTTCCTGGTTCGAGTGGGAGCAATGGCGGAAGATGAAAATTTTAGGGTCGAGAAATTTAACGGCCAAAACTACCAGTTATGGAAGATGCATATGGAAGATTATTTATATCAGAAGGATCTATTCCTACCATTGGGTGGAATACAAAAGAAGTCGACGACTATGAAGGACAAAGAATGGGAGATTCTTGACAGAAAGGCTCTAGGAACGATATGGCTGGGCCTGAGAGCATCGGTGGATTTCAATATTTCGAAAGAAAAGACAACAAAGGATTTGATGGACACATTTTCTAAATTGCATGAAAAACCCTCGACGTCCAATAAGGTATTTCTAATGAAAAGATTATTTAATATGAATATTTCAAAAGGTGGGCCTGTTGCATATCATTTAAATGAACTTAATACGGTTACTAATCAACTAAGTTTTGTAAAAGTAGACTTTGATGATGAGGTCAGGGATCTTCTAATCTTGTGTTCATTGCCAGAAAGCTGGAACGTCTTGGTCATGGCTGTAAGTAACTCTATCTCTGGTTCAAATACTTTAAAATTTGATGATGTTGTTGGTGTTATCCTTAGTGAGGAAATGCGACAGAAAAGCACATGTGAGACATCGGGTAATGTGTTGAACATGGAGAACAGGGGAATACAAAAGGATAGAGGAAAGGGCTCAGGGAACCACAGGAATTCTAGGAAGGGAAGATCCAAATCCAGACTTGGAAAGATAGAGTGTTGGAATTGTGGGAAGAAAGGACATTTGAAGAAAGACTGCAGAGCTCCAAATAAACAAAGAGATGGACAACAGGAGGAAAATCAGGAAGCAAATGTAACAGGTGATGTGTTACAAGATGCTTTGATTATTTTTGTAGATAATATTCTGAGTCTTGGGTGGTATATTCAGGGGCTTCATTTCATGCCACACCCCATAGGAAACATTTTCTAGATTATGTTCAAGGTGGTTTTGGACAGGTTCATTTGGGTGATGATGCACCATGAAAACTTGTTGGAATGGGAAAGGTAAAAATAAAGCAAAGCAATGGAAACCAATGGTTGTTGAAAGAGGTAATACATGTTCCTGATCTAAGTAAAAATATAATTTCAACATGACACTTGGCAAGTGAAGGTTGTATATCCATATTTACAGATAAGGTGTGGAAGGTCATCAAAGGATCATTGGTGATAGCAAAAGGAGAGAAGGTAGGTACATTGTATTTATGTACTGGTAATACTGACTCTTCTATATCTTTAGCTTCTACAAGATTGGACACATGAGTGAGAAGGGGATGCAGATATTTCACAAAATAAATTTGTTACCAGATCTTAAAAAAATTGATTTGGACTTCTGTGAGCATTGTGTTTATGGAAAACAGAAGAGAGTCATATTTCTTAGAGTCAAAACAGAAAAGAAGAGTGAAAGGTTAGAGCTTGTGCATACAAATGTATGGGGACCATCTCAGGTATCATCTATTGGTGGCTCTCTTTATTATGTTACTTTTATTGATGATGCAACTAGAAAAACTTTGGTTTATTTCATTCGACAAAAATCTGATGTTTTTGATACTTTTAAGAAATGAAAATTATTGGTTAAGAATGAGACGGGAAAAAGTTTGAAGTCTCTTAGATCAGATAATGAAGGTGAATATTGCAGAAAAGAGTTTGATGATTACTGTTCATACCATGGAATTCGTAGAGAGAAGACAGTTCCAAGAACACCACAAGAAAATGGTGTGTCAGAAAGGATGAACAAGACAAGCATGGAGTGTGAAAGGAGTATGAGATTGCATGTTGGTTTTCCCTTACAGTTCTGGGAAAATGTTGTAGATAGTGTTGTTTACTTAATAAACAGAGGACCTTCAAGCTCTTTGGATGGTATAATTTCAGATGAGGCATGGACAGGTAAAAAGGTAAACTATTCTTTTTTGAAGACTTTCGATTGTGAAGAATTTGTCCATATTGATAAAGAAAATAGAACAAAGCTTGAGGAAAAATCCAAGAAGTGTACCTTTACTGGATACAATGTTATTGATTTTAGTTATCGCTTATGGGATTATGAAAATAAAAAAACCATTAGGAGTAGAGATGTCATATTCAATGAGAAGGTCATGTACAAAGATCAGTTGCAAGGAAAGAAACAGGAAAAAGAAAAACTAGAATACACAATGCTTGATGAGATCATTGCAAAAGAAATTCCAAAGGAACCAAAAAATCAAAATGTATAACAACAGGAGCAACAGGTACCTCAAACTCCTGCAATTTTTGTTAGAATATCTACCAGGTTAAGTAGACCCCCTGAATGATACTCTCCTTCATTGTATTATTTATTGTTGATTGATTCTTGTGAACCAAAATGTTATGAAGAGGCAATGCAGGTAGACACCAAAAAGAAGTGGGAGCAAGGCATGAAAGAGGAAATGGATTCCTTTGTAAATAACCATACTTGGGACTTGGTTCAGTTGCCTGCAGGAAAAAGAGCATTTCATAATAAATGGGTTACAAGTTGAAGGAAGAAGATGGAGGAAAATGGTGGTATAAGGCTAGACTTATTGTAAAGGGGTTTGCACAAAAGAAAGGTATAGATTTTGATGAAATATTTTCTCCCATTGTTAAAATGACTTCAATTAGGACTATTTTAATTCTTGTAGTAGTAGAAGATTTGCATCTTGAATAGTTAGATGTAAAAACAACTTTTCTCCATGGGGATTTGGAGGAAGAGATTTATATGCAACAACCACAGGGGTATGAGGTCAAAGGAAAGGAGAATTTGGTATGCAGGTTGAAGAAGAGATTGTATGGCCTAAATAAAGCTCCAAGGAAGTGGTATTTGAAGTTTGATAGGTTTATGACAGAACAAGGTTATAGTAGATTTTATTTTGATCATTGTTTTTATTTTAAAAAGCTATAAAATGGAAGCTATATTATCTTACTATTGTATGTAGATGACATGCTTGTTGCAGGGTCTAATATGTAGGATATAAATGTGCTCAATAATAAATTAGCTAATTCATTTACGATGAAGGATTTGGGTGCTGCAAAGAAAATCATTGGTATGAGAATAACAAGAGACAAGAAAAATCGCAAATTGACATTGTCTCAGGGCGAGTACATAGAAAAGGTGTTGGAGAGGTTTAGAATGCAGAATGAAAAAATAGTTAGTACACCTTTGGCCAACCATTTCAAATTAACTAAGGAAATGTGTCCCAAGACACAGGAGGATATAGAATACATGTCCAGGGTCCCTTATTCATCAACAGTTGGCAGCTTGATGTATGCAATGGTTTGCACAAGACCAAATATTGCACATGCAGTGGG
>SNQJ01S0132588.1:0-22730 GCA_010110895.2 Picea sitchensis | reverse complement strand
CTTCAGACTTAATGCAAAGGTTATTGTCAACAGTACCTTTCTTGAACCCTTTTTCTTGTAAGAATTTTTCCAGTCTATAATACCAAGCTCGTGGTGCTTGTTTTAGTCAATATAAGGCTTTCTTCAGCTTACAAACATATTTAGGATTATCTTTCAATGAGAATCCTTCAGGTTGCTCCATATATACTTCTTCCTCTAGATCTCCATTAAGAAATGTTGACTTAGCATCCATCTGATAAACTTTAAAGTTTTTATGACATGAATAGGAAAGAAAGATTTTGATGGCTTCCAATCTTGCCACTGGTGCAAAGGTTTCATCAAAGTCCTGACCTTCAACTTGTGCATACCCTTTATAGACTAGTCTGGCTTTATTTCTAACAACTTGTCCTTTTTCATTCAATTTATTCTTAAAGATCCATTTGGAGCCAATGACGTTTTTACCTTCAGGTCTTTGAACCATCTCCCACGTAATTTTTTTCTCAATCTGATCAAGTTCATCATTCATTTCTTTAACCCAGTGTTCATCTTTGTTGGCTTCATTGAAATTCTTGGGTTCCATCATGGATATGAGAGCTATATGAGATTGTTCGGTGGTTTTGATTAACTTTCTCCTGGTTTGTACACCTTTGTCTTTTTCTCCAATTATCTGACTTGCAGGATGATTCTTTTGAATGTTTCTGGAGGAGGAATTTGTAGTTGACTACTGATTTGAGTGTGTCTGAGTGTCTGAGTCTTCCTCTGATTCAAAGTCTTTTTTTTCTGATTCTTGGACCTGTTCATCTTCAACTTTATCTGTGTCTTCTGTAGAAGACTCATTACTGTATACCTCTCTTGCTGGGATTCCTTCATCAATTTTTACATCAATACAATCAACCATTTTATGTAGCCTCTTATTATAACATCTATATCCTTTAATGTTTGTAGCATACCCTAAGAAGATACCTTCATCATCCCTGTCATCATATTTTCTGAGGTTCTCATGATTATTCTGTATGTAGAATTTACTCCCAAAGACTTTGAAGTGTTTGATTGAGGCAGGTCTTCCAAACCATAATTCATAAGGTGTCTTGTCACTTTGTTGTCTGAGGTGAGCTTTGTTAAGCACATGGATTGTTGTGTGTATTGCTTCTACCCAGTAGGTTTGACCAATGTTCTTCTCATTCATCATTGACATGGCCATTTCCTGCACTGTTCTGTTTTGCCTCTCAACAACTCCATTATATTGTGGAGTTCTTGGGATTGTGTATTCTCTCTTGATCCCATGTTCATCACAGAATTCCTTGAATTCTCTTAACATAAACTCTCCTCCCCTATCTAATCTTATTTCCTTTAACCTCTTGCCTGTTTGAGTCTCTGTTAAATCCTTAAATATTTTAAACTTCTCAAATGCTTCATCTTTTTCTTTGAGAAAGGAAGCCCAAGTAAGTCTGGAGTAATCATTGATAATCAACATGAAGTAGTTTTCTTTCCCTGTGCCTTCCTGTCTTGATGGTCCACATAAATCCATATGAACTAGTTGGAGTGGTTTATCTGTTGATGTAAAGCTCTTGGACTTAAACTTTGTCCTGTTTTTCTTCCCTACTTGACAGGGTTTACACATTGAATCTTGGGGCTTTGATATTCTCGAAAGATATTTTACTGTCTTGAGGTTTTTGAGTTTGATTAAGTGGTCAAAGTTTATATGTCCAAGTCTCCTATGCCATAACTAGCTTTCATCATGTTTTCTTAGATGACATTCTTCTCTATTTTCTTTCAGCACATTGACATTCCTATTTATTTTCTTTCAGCACATATACATTATTTATGTCCCTATGCCTTGGCCACCACTTGTCCTAAGTCTACAGACTTTATCTTTAGGTAGTCCTTGATGTGAACAATAGTGGATCCTCTGTCACACATTTGAATTAATTTAGCATATTATGTTTCAACCCATCCACAAGTAGAACATCTTGGGCTTTTCCTTTCGACATTTAATCTCACCATCCCTTTGCCCTTTATTTTCCTTTCCTTTGGAGCATCATTTCCAAAGGTTACGCTTCCCGATTTGCTTTCTTTCACTTAGAGATAGAACTTTCCTTTGTCTCCCGTCAAGTTTTGGAAGAATTTACTATCTATATACCAGTGGTTCTTTGAGCCGACAACCCTAATCCACACTTGTCACTTCTCTCTCTTCTTCCAAAACTCTTGACATTTTCAGCAGGGGATTTTGAATATGGTTCATATTGCCTTAAATGAAAGTCAATAGATTTGTGTCCATAGTCATGATAGATGTAGCATTCAATCTCATTGTTCAATAGGTAAAACTTATTAGTGCAACGTTGTCTACTCATTTATCATAATTATTTCTTGACCTCTTTAGAAGCGCATGTCCTCGGGTCTCTAATTTTGGCGCTTGGCAATCAAGAAGGTTTGTTACTTGGTCGTGATCATTCTTTGTCAGAGTATTTATTCCTTTGAAATCTCTATTTCACAGCGTCTAAGTCTTAAGGAATTTGCCTTGTGACCAAAGTTAGAACAATAGAAACAATAGCCTTTGAAAAATTATTTGTACCTAGAAATGGTTGTCTTCGAGAGAAAATCTATTTCTTCCAGACTGATGTCATCATTCAACAATGAGCACATTACTTATTTTGCAGTTCTCCACAGATTCAGATCTCTGCATCTTTTTTCTTTACTCGTCCTGGGCGGGTCATTGTCTTCCTTTGTTTCTCATAGGATTGTTATTGTCATTATTGTGCTTTCTTGACAAACCCGTGGGTTCTTCTCATTCTAGCTTACCACTCGCTGATCCTCTTCACTTGCACAAATTTTGGATTCCTTTTGTCGATTCTAATGGTATTAACCTTCCTAGGTTTCTTGATACGACATTCTCGGACATACAAGGCTTGAAACTTCTCCATTTCTTTCCCTCGCTTTCAATTACTTCTTCTTCTAATGTTTCACATGTTGCCTTCTTTTCTAATAGCTACTATTTAAAAATCTCTTCAATTTTTGCCCTTCCAATTTACTTTAGTAGGACAAGGTTTTCATCGAGTTCTTTACTATCTTTCTCAAAATGTATCAACAATTATCTTTTCTTTATGTTCTCGATTCTGTCTCCACAATCTTCTAGTGCACTGATTAGCTCTCCTTCCATGTCAACCATAGCTTCTTCTTCATCACTTCCTATTCTTTTATTATTATCATAATTCTCTTTGGCCATATGCATGAATTCATTTAGTTTATCTTCAATAGAGGAGTGATTTTCTTCATCATCTGAAGGGTCATTATCATTATTTACGCACATACTTTTCTTCTCAAAGTTTTTCTCTTTAAAGAATTTTTGGTGTTTGTACTTCTCCTCATCATCACATGTCTGATCTTTTCCTTTGTGGGGAAATTTATTTTGCAAAATGACCTATCCTACCACGCTGAAACATTTGAAAGGCAGCTTTCATCTTTGTATTTTCTCCTAACCTCTCTTCAGCCCCTTCACACAATTTTTCTTCAATTTCATCTAGCTCGTAATCTTCATTCTTGTCTTCTTTAAATGATGCTTCTCCTCGGGAGGTAGGTTTTATTCCAACTATTCTCGGGATTTACATGCACAATGTTTCTAGTAGTTGATCAAACCCCAATTTTTTTAGATCATTAAGTTCTTCTATAGCAGTAGAGACCTTCGGGTTGAACCCTGCCTCTAGAGATCTCAAGATTTTCGAACTAAAGAAGGTTCATCAATCATCAATTGTTTCACCAAGTGCTCATTTCATTTTAACATTTTCTTTACTCTTGTATACTTTTCCAATAGTTTCATCTTCCTTCATCTTCAGCTATTCAAATCAGACATGTAGGTTTGAAGCTTTGCATCTTTACTTTCTCATTACCTCATAGCCGTGCTAATGAGTTTGTCCCACATTTGTTTCGCATAGCCTTAGGTGCATAACTTTTATGAATTTTCTTTCTGCTGCCACTCAAGACAACATTCATAGCCTTAGCTGAAGCTAAATTCTAGTTTGTCATCCTTATTAGCTAGCACAACCGCTTTACATAACGCAGTATCTACCACATCCTTTACATCCTATCTAACCACATTATGTAGGTTCTCATTCTTAACTTTCCAAGGCAAATTTTGTTCCACGAATAGAGGGGCCTTATTGGTTGAATTTCCATGGCTTTGACATGTTGCTCTAGGATCTTACCCTTGGATAAAAAGGCTGGTTTCTAATACCAATTGGCCGACAACTAAGAGGGTGAATCAGTTGTCACCATGCTTAAAACAATTATGCTTCTTTAAAATATTTACAAGGCACTTAATGATGATCACAATAATGCGTGGAAATGAACAATGGAACATTTAGCATCAGTCACATATATGAGAAACACAGAGACATATATTTCCCAAGGAAACCCATACAGGGTAAAAACCTCTTCTTCTTTATATGATAAGTATTATTTACATTCTTTACACTATCATACAATTGAGCACGAACTCATTGTGAGGCTACAAACTCTATTTTGCAAGATGCAACTTGCTGAGAGAACCAACTCTATGTTTTTCTCTAGCACCCACTAGAAGGAACCACCAACTCCCTGGTTTCTCTAGTACCAACTAGAAGGAAGCACCAACGCCTTGTGTTCAATCCCCCACTTGAACCTCTGAGGACACTAGTCCTCCCTAGCACCTCCCAACCACCCTGGATTATGAATATGAAATACTGAAACCTATTACAGTGATATAGTGTTCAATAACAACTTACCAGTCTCATCATTGTTCTGCAAGATTTTTCTACTCAGACTTCCTCGTTGTCTTATAGCATGCATCCGCTGCCCATTCTGTTCTTCTGCTTTTATGCTCTGTGCACCATGTCCATTCGTTGCACAGTTCTTCTTCTGTTCTTTTTAGCTACTGCACTCTGATCCTTCTTCCTACATGAATCACCTTCAACAACATCCACAACAATCCCAACAACAAAAGCAACCCCATGTCTTATCTGTACTGTGTATTTATATCTTTTGTGCACCTTGTGCATGCAATGCGCACAATACATCTTCATACTTACACCGCATCGATATCCTCCACAACTCGAGTGCTCTGTCTGATCATCATCGTGACTCTTCAGCTTCTCTGGCCATTTTTTCGCTCGTTCAACATTACTGTATGTTATGCTAAGATTCCTCATCCTCTCTGGCAGTTGAGACTCTTCGTCTACTCTGTGACAGTCGATCTCACCTTCACTATTAAGGTTACAAGCTTCAATGCTCATCCAACTGTCAATCACCTCCACGAGCATCTTCATCCCTCTTGGAGATTCCCAGAGACTCTTCATCTCCTCTGTCAATCACCCCGAAGTGTGTTCGAGTCGTCTGGTAGAAACCATCAATGGTTTTTGGCAGTTAAACTGTGATGTGGAATAGTAGCCCTTCGATTATGCTCAGATTCACCTGCATCATTGGATTTAATCTGATGGGTTCTTGTGTTAATTCCCGTTATACACTTTCACAATTCGGAGATTCTGCGATGAGACATCTTGAGTCTCCATGTCACGAGCTCTGAAACTTTGAAACAAAGTTTTTCTACGCTAGCTCCTTCATTTATATGACCACAGCTATGACCAAGCACTTATGCATAAAGCGATTTTGTGATTTCTCATTTCGTGAATCTGGAGATGAGGCATCTCGACTCTCCAAGTCACGATCCTCAAAAACCCGAGATGGAGATGAGATCAATGGTCCACAATCTAGATGAATCTGTGGTCCATATCTCATCATGAATTCGCATCTCACAATTCCTTTAATGGAGGTCCTTGTCACTCCAAGTTGCGATAGACGAAACTCCGAAATGGAGTCGACGGTCCATATCACACCTTGATCTGGTGGCTGTGATTAAATCATGATTTTGCATATTGTGATTTCAATGGTAATTTTTCTTCCCTCTCCAAGTCGCGAGTCGCAAAACTCCGAAATGGAGTCGATGGTCCAGATCACACCTTCATCTGACGGCTGCGATTAAATCACAATTTCTCATATCGTGATTTCAATGGTCATATTTCTTGCCTCTCCAAGTCGCGAGTCACGAAACTCCGAAATGGAGTCGATGGTCCAGATCACACCTTGATTTGACGGCTGCGATTAAGTCACGATTTTTCATATCGCGATTTCAATGGTCATATTTCTTGCCTCTCAAAGTCACGAGTCGTGAAACTCCAAAATGGTGTGGGATCAACAGTCCCGATCAACACTTGATCTGACGGTCATCGATAATTTTAAATGGAATCCAATGATCAGAAATGTTGCTTCTCCTCCTGAGCTTACTTTGTTCCGCTTATTTTGATCTTTCCATCGATGGTCTGCCAACAATCATCTGCACTATCTCTTCTGAGCTTATTCGAATCTTCTCTGCAACGTCTTCTCATAATTCCCATCTATTACATACTTTCTATACTCATGTCATCTTCACTATTGTACTTGCCATCAATGACAAGTATACAAGCATGTGTTGTCTGTTAAATATTTTACAACAAGAATAACAAAGCTAATAATCCCCTTCTCCTAATTACAAGACTAAATTATGAATTACATGATCAATTATGAATAACATGCTCCAATTATGAATAACATGATGCTCCTCATGAAGAGAGAACACTCTCTTATATACATGACTATCATAATTACAGATCCACTATTCTCTCAACTTATTCCTTCAAATCCTCCACAAATATCTTGGATAAGATATGCCATGAAAATCTCCATGATCTTCTCCTTTGAATACACTTGAATGATTATCTTCAAATCTCTTTCAAATCTTCAAAGATGTAATTCGAATTTGAGGATAGGTGGTTAATTTTGACTTTGTTTAAATCTTCAAATATGCATGCAAACATCATCAAACTCATCCAACCTTGATATATAATGAAAATATGTCATTTTTCTAATATTTAATCACAAATTCACTTATAATACTGAAATGAATAAAGTGGAAAATAATAAGGTGAAACCCAAATGTATGTATGGAAATGGTATGATAAAAGGTTTATTAGGACCATGAAATGTAAGGAATGGTGAAGGAAAAGAGGATATAAATGTGACACTTCTGAGTCCTAACACCGTGTAATGGTTTAGTAATTCAAAGTCCATTGTGGGATAGAACCTGAATTTATATATTATACCACACATTCACATTCATATATATCTGTGTGTTGTGTCACCCAATAATGTGCATGTGTTCCTTTAACTATTACATCCATTCCTTATATCCTTTGGGTCTCTGAGACCAACTCTTCCATCTATGCCACAAATGTGTCAACTGGGATTGTACCATCAAACCATGGCACATCACATAACTCTGATACAATCTAGTGCACTACCTTTGTGATTTGTGTGCATCTCCTAGTTGATACCTCATACAACTTATTCTTCCATCTTTCCATAACATCCTCTAAATTTGTGTCATAGGAATGCACACTTCTCTAGCTCAGTTAACCATCAACTATTGGGTTGACATAATAATCCCTGCACCTTGTGATATTTTATATGTTATCATTGATGGAAATATAAAAACAATCATTTGTGGGCTCATTATATCTTTCACCCTCATCCATATCCAATGAGTAAATTACATGCAATGTTTCTATTTCAGAGGACACATGTCGCTTCTTCAAGTTCAACATTGCATTTTTATCGAATACCCATTCAAGGCCAAGTAGATTTGGGTTGGGGTATAAGTCAACCATGATCTCAATCCCCTGAAAATATGCTTTGGTATTAACCCCTTCAATGTTCACTTTCACTTTCTCTAGCCTACCAATGGGATAAATTCTATATTGGTTGGCCAACTTGAGTTGAATAAGGGACCATACCAAGTTTATTTTTCCCATCAACTCCCATTTTTACTTCGGTAGTATATTCACATAGAATCCCATGTCCAACATGACATTGTCTATCTCATAGTTTCCAAGGTCAGATGTCATCTTGAATTCTCTTCCCACGAGATTCTATCTTCTCACCTAATGCACATCCCATTATGGTGTGGGGGGGAAATAACCATAGTGGTTTCTTGTTCCCCTATACATGTTAAAATGTGGTTTAAATTATTTGTAGTGTTAGGATCACTTCACATTTTAAGATAGAAGCACAAGATATCACTTACTTGGTTCTCTGATTCATCCTTGTGGTAAGTGTTGTGTTGCATTTCCTCTTAGATTATGGGGTGTATCTCTTCACACATGCTTTCCTCTTCCATTGGTTTTTTTGCTACATGATATACTTACTTGCACATGCACACTTTTTCCCACTTCCTTTTTAGTCATGCATTGCAATTATTTAGACACCTAGTATTCCTCCAATTCCCTCTACATTGTGAACCTTACCTCTTTGCACACGTTGTCTTCCTCCAATGTCTTTTGTGATTCACATAGGAATTTATTTTGTTGCATGGAATTAAATTTAGGAGGCAATTTCATCACTTTTTTGATATTCCATTCTATATTTTGACCTAAAATTTCTCCTCATTCCAAGTCCATTCTCATTCTAATGCCTCCTCGGGTTACCACCCATACATTAGCTTCTTTTGGCTTATGATATCTGCATGTCTCCATAGTCACCATATTGCAGTGATCCTTCTTCTCTTCCCATTTTTCAAACAAGTCTAGGAAATACTATATGACATGATCTGTATTGTGGAAATACCCATAAAGTGTGCATAGTTTGGTAAAGAATCATGGAACATGGACTACTTCACCATATTTAAAGTAAGTAGGCAGTCTTCCTCCACCATCATACCTAATTTCACTTCATATTCCATATCCTCCTCCTAGAAATCCTTTGTATGCTCCTTTATAAAATCCTCCATGGCCTCCACCTTTCATTTCTTCTAGGACTCGGAAGGAATCTACAAAGTTATCCTACATTAGCTACAACGACTAATTTTTTCACATCATGTCCCATGTAATTTTAAAACTCACACAATGGAGTATGCATAATTTTCTTATACTTATGTAGTATTGGGAAATGAGGAGGGATATGGCCCCATTATCTACAAATATCACACCACTCAGTTTTTGGTTCGATTGGAAATGAATTCGACGCACCCATTTTCATGTAACTCCCCATCGTAGGAAACACATTCCTATGGTGAACTTTTGTGTGACATGTAGTACAACACACATTCTTGTGCACTACCTTATCCTTATCCATATATTGTAGTTCCATGGTGAGGTTTGCAACCTGTGATCCAAATTTATGAGGGAACAAAATGAAACACAAAAATAAGATAGAGACATAGAGATACAATAATACTCAATTTCTAATAAATACTAAAATATACATAAATTGTAAAATAAAATACATAGTGAAATGAACTTGCTAGAATGGTGGTATCTTATCTCTAATAAGAGATGTGACGGCTAGGTGCATTCACAAGAATATGGTTACAACGAGGATCCAAAGGCTTTTTTAACATAAATCATAAATTAGAAATCTATAAAAATCCAAAACCCTAACCTTGAAAGATGAAAATCCAAAAGGATTATGGGTCCTGATGGGGGTAGTCTACGTCAACTTCCTTAGGGCATAAATTTTGCATACAATATCTATTTGTGGCACTTGATACCTCATTGGAAAGGTCTGGTCAATGATTACACATTATGAATATCCCATTACAAGCCTCCGACATCTATTGGATGTTTCCATGTCAAACAAAATGTCATTTATGTTGAAAGATTGGTTGTCATTGATGTCAACCTTGAAGAAGTCAAGAAGCCCCAAAGTTATGGTTATGGATCCCACGGTTGATCAAGGAGAAAGGACATTAAGGATAATGTGAATGCAGTTAAATCGTTCACAGATGGGAAATGCATGTCATGTCGTTTCCGGTGATAGGTGGCATGACACTTGGTTCCTCGTGGTTGAGGAGTTATGGACTTGTGAAGTTGTAGGACCTCGACAAATGAACCAGAATACCCTAGAAGGTCAACAATTAGTTATAGGTCATTCATTATGGGTAAAGGAGTTGCAAAAAGAATCTAATTAAGCATAAAGTGGTTGCAACAAGAGAGTGTGGTTTAGCCCTAAAACAAGGAAAAGCGGTAAAATAGTTACAAGCTAGCCCCTAAAGGAAGTCACTTGAAAAGTATAAATAAGACTTCAATAGACTCTTACTGAAACCTATTGATAACATTTAATATTTATGCTACAAAGTTTTATAGGAAGGTACTATTGATAGATCTGAAGAAATGAGTCCGAGGAAATGAAGTTTAGTGAAGTGAGAAGTTGCAAGAGACGAAGGGATGGAGTTGAGCTTATTATTCTAGGTTTTGTCTATTTGTGAGTTGAAGTGAAGGAATAACACGAACATCTATGAGTTGCAGTGAAGGAAGAGTGCAAACATCTGTCGGGCTCAATGAAGGAAAATGTGGATGCATTGAGAAGCACATAAATCTGTGAGTTGCATAGATAGCGGGATGCAGACATCCCCGAGCCGCAATCGGGCAAAGCATAAACATCCACGAGTTTACAGAGCACGGGGAGTGGATTTGTTGAGAAAACTAAAGTTCAAATGATCAAATCTATCAGGTCAACTACAATTTGAGAGGTATGGTTTACTATTTATGTTAGGGTCTATTGTTTGCAACAGTCTAGCACATAAATGTCCTAGTACTTCATGAGTATTTTTTTTAATACATTATTATGGATCTTGGTATGAGGATTTGAGGCATAAGAGTTTGAGTAGTAAAAATCAATGAAGCATAGAAACAATGACAAGCTATGGTAGTGATAGTAACAAATCAATAATAGGTTGATTGCTTCAGTGGTAGTGATAGGTTTTCTATATTTGTATTTCTAGGTGGTTGGACAAGCCAAGGAAAGATGGTTGTATCATCCTTCTGGTTGGTTCCATGGAATTGCGGAGTTGGAGCTTCCTTCAGGTTGGATCCTAAAAACTAGGGGGTTGGAGCCTCCTTTTAGTTGTAGATGTAAAATAAGGAATTTGGTGATTCCTATGAATGTATTTGTTATAACATATACGAAAATCATTCCGTGGTTTTCTCCCACATTGGGTTTCCACGTAAATTTCCGGTGTATTGTGTATTTGTGGTTGCTTATTGTTCATGGTCAATTTATACTACTAATAATACATTAAATTCTAATGATAAAACTATTGAATATTGCACATTAAGTGAAAGAGTACATATTATGGTTAAAAGTGGTAATAAAGTACTCATACTAATTCACCCCCCCTTATCGGTATTCCAACAATTGGTATCAGAGCAGGTCCTTCCATAAATAGTTTAACCACTAGAAGGAGATCACAGAATATGCTAAGATTGAAGCACCAAGGTTTGATGGATAGAACTATTCATTTTGGAATAAAATGATTGAAACTATTTTATAGGCATGGAGATTTGATTTTTGGCAATTAGTAGTAGATGGATATACAACACCAACTACTCCCCCAAACGACAAATATAGAAAGAAACATAGCGATAACAATTCAAAGGCTAAGGACACCATTCTAAGTAGTCTGAATAATTAAATATTTTTCAAAGTTATGCATTTCAAGAGTGCAAAGGATCCTTGGGATAAGCTTCAAAATATTTACGAAGGAGATTCCAAAGTCAATGGACCTAAGCTTCAAATCCTTAGAGAAAAATTTGAGTAATTGAAGATGAAGGAAGATGAATACATTGCATCTTTCTTTCTACATGTTGAACAAATAGTGAACACCATTATGGGATAGGGAGAAGAAGTCGATGAATCATTGATTTCTCAAAAGATATTAATATCTCTTCCTATGAGATTTGATCCTAATATATCATCCCTAGAAGAAATAACATATCTTGACAGTTTGAGCATGGACAAGCTACATGGAGTATTTATAGATCGTGAAATGAGGGTAGAACAATATAACCCAGTCACGAAGGAAGTACCATTCAAGGCATCCAATAAGACAAAGAAGTCGAACACGCCAAATTCAAAACCATAGTCTAGCTACAACGATGATTGAGAGGAATATGAAGAAGTAGAAAACTTTGTGAGAAAGTTGAAAAGAGGAACCAATAAGTACAAATTTATTCTTCCATTAAAATGTTTTAATTGTTGTGGTATTGGTCATTTTCATCTAAATGTACTTATGCTAACAATAAATGTATTAATTATTAAGAAGACCCTAAGAAGAAAAATAAAAATCAAAAGGGAGACAAGAGAAGGAACAAAAATATATTATTCAAGAAAACTTTCTACACAAAGGAACACAACTCCTCATCAGATAAGGATGATGATAGTGATAGTGATTTAGAAAGAGTACTCTTTGTTTCATTAGAAGATGATAAATAAAATTTTGAAGAAGAAGGTGAAGTCGATCTCAGAGAAGAATTAATCAGTGCCTTAGAAGAACTAGGGAAAGAAATAAATAAAATCAAGTCACTCAAGGAAGAATTAAAGAAGAAAGAAGGATATCAAAAATCCAACTCAGAAGAAATCAAGCAAATAATCACAAAGTTAAAAATATAGGTAGAAAAAGGTAGAAGGATTGAAGAAACACTCATAAATCAATTAGAATATAAGGATAAGATGATTGAAAGTTTGGAAGCAGAAATAGTCACCTTAAGAAAACATCTTAAGAAGAAATACATGAAGAAAAAAAAACCAAGACATTGGATGATATCATCAGCGATCAAATTCCATACTATGACAAGTCTAGGATAGGATACAACCAGATGCATACTAAGAAAGGTTCAAGCTCCAATAAAACAAATCAAGAAGAAGAAAAAATCCACATATGCAGAAATAGTGAGAGGTACTCATGAAGAAAATCACAGAGGAACTAGACCACCCAGAATATCTATAGCACATAACCAACAATAAACAACATCTCAAGAAGAATGAGACTTCATAATATAAACACCATTTATAAGATCTCCTACATTCAGGAATCAAACTATCTTTCTTAGTTTATTTTATTCTTGTAACAATTATGGTCACAAAGTTGCAAAATGTAGAGCATATTTGATGGCGCGACGACACTCCTACATACCCCACAGGGTCTCTGCACCTGACCTACCGGTCTTTAAGGATCATTCAAAGTTCACCTTTTGAGCCAGAGAGGCTCTTTAGATTCCTCCATGGAATCTCTCTTCAAAAACCCGATCCAAAGGTCCTTTCTTCGCCCTATCATGACCTCTACACGCACCTGTGACTTTTCTCGATCTTAATTTCGGGGTTTTCGGGGTTCCCGTCGTCAAGAGTTCCAGCACTCTCGACTCCCCGATCACCGATAAGCTCTCTGTCGGCCTTAGCCCCTCCTGGCTATGCCCTCTGGTCCATGTGAATTCTCTCTATAAGACCGCATCCTTATATCCTCCTATCGAGGTTTTGGGTTTCAATTTCCCGATGCTCTCCAATCCCCGTTAGCCCTCCAGGATAAACTCTTGGCTCATATGACCACTATTCCCGTCACCTCAGGCTGATCCCTCGTCGGGGTTTTAGGGTTTCCAATGCCAAAATGCATTGGCTCACGGGATTACCTATCCTTGAATCCCGATAGGCTGACAGCTGGCCCCTTAAACAACAACTCCTTCCTTCTTCGATACGGTGACCGATGGCTTCCACTCATCGGGGTTTCGGCCTTCGCAGTTCCAAAATGCGTAAAAACTTTGTCACCAGGATCCCCGATATCCTGATGACCCAAACGTCGATCAACAACTTCCTATCGGGACTTTTCTTGATGGCACCGGTTTCTTCCACATGTGCCCTCTGATGGACGGTCCCGATTTCTCTAAGGTTTTGAGACTTGTGATGTCCCGGTTCTTTCGACCTCAGGAACTCTGATTTCCTGATGGCCAATATCCTGACTCTCCGCGGATTCCTGACACCTGTCTCCCCAAACGGGCGGCTCAGATTATTCCAGGTAATTACCCATGGAAATTCTCGTTCCCATGTTCACAGGAATGTCGATTTCCCGAGGCACCAACAGACGGACCAGATCTTCCTGGTGTTTCGAGACTTGAGGTGTCTTGATTTTCTTGCCCTCAAGAATCCCGATTTGACGTTGGCTGCTATCCCGATGGTAACCCTCGTGTAGCTCCTGCTCGATCCGACGGCTGACGGGTATCTGCTCAAGATATGACGGTTCAGATCCTTTCTCCTACGCACTCCTCCAGAGGCTAAACTCTGTGCGCCTTCACCCGATCCAACGACTGACGGGTATCTGTTCAAGATCTGATGACCCAGATCTCTTCTTCTGCGCACACTCCAGAGACTAAACTCCGAGCATCTTCTCTCGATCCAATGACTGACGAGATTTTTGAATGAGATCCAATGCCTGTCGATCTCCCTCTCTGTGCGCTTCTCCTGATGCCTTCCTAGACGTGAAAACCAACAATCCAGATCTTCTTTCCCCAGTTGATCTGACAGCTGTCATTGCTCCTCCTGAAATTCCGCGCACTTTCTTCCCAACTTGGAATAATTTCCAAGTCTCAAAGGCCTCAACCTTTGTTCTCCTTTTCCTTTGCAAACTCCTCAACTCTGAGCTTCACCAATGCATGTGAAAATTTTGTTCCTCCTAAGCCCTTCTTCAAATATTTAAAGATTTTACCTCTACCTCCTATAGAGTCTTCGCGCATACATCATGCTGTCTCTCCTAAGCTCTTCCTGTAGCTTTGACCTCTACAGAAATTCATCCTTGTTCCTTTATCCCACAAATCGAGAATGTAATGCCCTCCTGGCAGTGTCTCTGCTCAAGAAACCTCTTGCTGAGTCCTTCTGGGTGTTCAGTAACCCAGTGAAAATCCTTCAATGGAATCTTATTTCAAATGGAAGAACTCAAAAGAGTTCTCTTCCCCTTCTGTGCCTGTCTACACACTGACTCGATGCCTCCTGGCAGAGTTTCCCTTTCACAGAATGTTCAATAGTTCTGTCTTCTTCTCCTATGCACCTATGCACTAACTCGATTCCCACCTGGAAGAGCTTCATAGAATCCTTAGTGATCCTGGATCTCCTTTCTAAACTCACAGCAGAGTTATTTTTCTGTGCACTCCCTGCACCTTCTCAATGCCCACCTGGCAAAGCTTCACAGAATCCTCAATGATTCTGGTTCTCCCTTCTAAACTCACAACAGAGTTCCTCCAACTGCACCTTGTGCCTGTGCTCAATGTCCACTTGGCAAAGCTTTTACAGAATCCACAACAGAATTATGTCTGCAACTGTGTCTCTCATACACAGCCTTGCCTCCAAGGTATTCAACAACCTTGAGGTATCCCCTGAGTTGTTGATTCTAGTTCCTGTGCCGCAGCATGTCTTTGTCTGAACCCGCAGTATTCATAAATGCATCCTTTGTGCACGACTATCAGAACCTGTAGTGTTCTGTCACACCCTCCTAGTGTGAAGCCTCAAAGACCTTCAACCCTAAAAATCAAGAACTCCTGCAAATGCATACCTACAACATACATCTACAACATAAAATAACACTCACAGACATTCATTCAACATAGAATAATGCAGGAAAAACTGCACTTTTGTATTAAAATGGAAAACGCCTGTATTTACAATGTGTTCTAGAGCTCCCTCTGGCTCTTCCCTTTCTCCTCACTCATCTAACTACCAAGATGAGATCTGAAAGTCTCTTTTACCTGAGGGGCTCATCGAGCGCTTCCCTCCAGGTCTACCTACTCTATTCAATTACAATACATGGTTGTCTAGTCCAGCATCTGGATCTAGATCTCATCCGATCTAGCACTAAAGATGATCTACCTAACGCGTTCATAAAGGCACGGATTTTATGTCTCACCAGCCTACAACATTTAATTACATTGAATTCAGATTTTAAATGAGGTTGCGCCTCTCTTCAGTGCACAATTTGAATTCGCTGGCGTGGCTAGCTGGCTGGCTGGATGATGTGGAGAGATGCTCCTGCATCAAACTCCTCATCTGAAAAATCATGAGCTCCTGCTCATGCGCTTCCCCTCTCAGCTGTTGGAAATCCTCCTGGATCCCAAACAAATATCTGGAGCTTCCCATCTACTCCATTCTACTGCTGCTGCTGCTTCTGCTGCGCTGCTGCTGCTACTTCTTTTCTGCTCAGCCTCTCCTTGCTGGCTATTCTTGCTGACCCCAACATTAGCTTCCTGATATCCTCGATCACTGTATCTAGCTACTCCAGTGGCTGGTCCTGCTCATGCAGTCTCCTCAGCTGCAAACATTTTTTGTAATTAGGCAGATCACTATGATCTCCCATGCCATCTTCTTCATCTTCATTGGTGGCCTCAAGTTGCCACTCTGTTGCAGACTTCATCTCTACAGTCTCCTCCTGAATGACTTTCTGTTCAGTCACCTTCTCTGACAACTCAACTTCTGTCAGTTCTTTTGCTGTCCCTGGATTGTCCAGCCAATCCTCCAGCATCTCTAGCTCCATCTCCCATGGAGTAGTAAATCTGCTTTCTTGCTCTTTGGCTTCCTTTGCTGCTAGCTTCAGTGCTACAAATTCTTTCCTTTCAGCTCCCTGGCTGAAGTTATTGAGCCATTCCTCAGAATTCTCATTCTCCTCTCCTTCTTCTTCTTGGGAAGATTCCAAAGTCTGCTCCAATTTCTCCTTGATAGTCTCAGCTGACTGTTATGCTATTGTTGTTGCATCTACAACACCAATTTCTGCCTCCTCCTGGGAAAATGGTAGGAATACTCCAATCCCTCCAATCATAAGAATATTATCCTGATCTTCCTCCTTGGTCAGCTGCACATGATGATCCAAACTCACCTCTGAATTTATGAGACCCTCAGACAGTCTCATCTGCTCGGTCAACTCCTTTCGCTGATTCCAACTCACCTGCTCATCCCTGCCCACCTGGAAATATGGGATGTTTCTACTTCTCTCCTAACAGATTATGAGATCAACCGATCCCACCTTCATCGGCAACCCTTGCAGAATTGAACTCATCTCTGAGTCCATGAGACTTTCAGACAGTCTCGAATGCTCATCTCTGCCCACCTGGCAGTTTAAGATGCTTCTGCTGCCCTTCTGGCAGTCTTTGAGATCCTGCAACGACCTCTTATCATTGCCCAGCTGGCAATGTGAAATTCCTTGGCTGTCCTCCTAATAGTCCGTGAGATCCCACAGTGATCTCAACCTGTTTCCCTCCTGGCAATTTGGAATTTATTCTCTTCCCTCATGGCAGTTCTTGAGATCTTCAACTGATCCCAATTCATTCTCTTCACTGAGAAATTTTCCAGTTTCTAGATCATAGACATAAATTATCTTTTCCTCAGTGGCCTTGAGGTTTTCAGCATACCTCAACCACTTTCTCAACAACCTGCACTGCCCTCTGACCATCAACTCCTTGACTGGCCATTTTTCTTTTGCCTTCTTAATGGGCAATTCACGCATCCGTCTCAACCTCCTATCCTGCCGCATCCGCAATTCGAGCTTCTCTATGTCTTCCTTTAATTCATAGAGCTCTTTATCCCTTTCTTTATCCATTTCTGCAAGATTTTCTGCCTTGCTTTTCTTTCTACGGCCTTCAATAGCCATCTTGCTGTGTCTATCTGCCTCCCTGGCAGACCTGTTGCTGTCACTCTACATCCTGAGCGTTTCCAGCTTCATCCTACAGTCCTCCTGACTGTCTTCTCAACTGCTACATACTTGCAACCAATCCTTACAGAGTCCTCATCAACTTTGTCTTCTTTCACTTGAATATACAGATGAATTTCCTGCTCTGATACCACTTGATGTGTATCAGAGTATTCTCTTCCTCTTCCTGCTTGAAATATACAGACAAGAATTAGGCTCTGATACCACTTGATGGCGCGATGGCGCTCCTACATACCCCACAAGGTCTTTGCGCCTGAACTCTCGGTCTTTAAGGATCGTTCAAAGTTCACCTTTTGAGTCGGAGTGGCTCTTTGGATTCCTCCGTGGAATCTCTCTTCAAAAACCTGATCCACATGTCCTTTCTTCACCCTGTCACGGCCTCTACACGCACCTGTGACTTTTCTCGATCTTAATTTCGTGGTTTTCGGGGATCCCGTCGTCAAGAGTTCCAGCACTCTCGAATCCCCGATCACCGATGAGCTCTCTACCGGCCTTAGCCCCTCCTGGCTATGCCCTCTGGTCCATGTGACCGCTCTCTATAAGACTGCAGCCTTATATCCTCCTATCGGGGTTTTGGGTTTCAATTTCTCGATTCTCTCCAATCCCCATTATCCCTCCAGGCTAAACTCTTGTTCATATGACCACTATCCCCATGACCTCAGGTCGATCCCTCGTCGGGGTTTCGGGGTTTCCAATAAAAAAATGCATTGGCTCATGGGATTACCGATCCTTGAATCCTGATAGGCTGACAGATGGCCCCTTAAAAAACGACTCCTTCCTTCTTCGATATGCTGACAGATGGCTTCCACTCATCGGGGTTTCGGCCTTCGCGGTTCCAAAATTAGTAAACACTTTGTCACCAGGATCCCCGATATCCCGATGACCCAAACGCCGATCAACAACTTCCTGTCAGGAATTTTCCCGATGGCGTCGGTTTCTTCCACACGTCCCCTCTGATGGATGGTCCCAATTTCTCCGGGGTTTCAAGACTTATGATGTCCCGGTTCTTTCGACCTCAGGAACTCCGATTTCTCAATGGCCAATATCCCGACTCTCTGCGGATTCCTGACACCTGTCTCCCCAAACGGGTGGCTCATATTATTCCGGGTAATTCCCCATGGAAATTCCCGATCCCATGTTCACAGGAATGTCGATTTCCCGAGGCACCAAAGTACCGATGAGCGCTCGATCTCTGCCATGTGTCTCCACCAACAGATGGACTAGATCTTCCCGGCGTTTCGAGACTTGCGGTGTCTCGATTTTCTTTCCCTCGAGAATCCCGATTTGACGATGGCTGCTATCCCGATGGTAACCCTCGTGCAACTCCTGCTCGATCCGACGGTTGATGGGTATCTGCTCAAGATCTGACGGTTCAGATCCTTTCTCCTGTGCGCTCCTCCAGAGGCTAAACTCTGCGCGCCTTCACCCGATCCAACGACTGATGGGTATCTGTTCAATATCTGACGACCCAGATCTCTTCTTCTGCGCACACTCCAGATACTAAACTCCGAGCATATTCTCCCGATCCAACGGATACAAATATTTCTGAATGAGATCCAACGCCTGTCGATCTCCCTCTCTGTGCGCTTCTCCTGACGCCTTCCTGGACATGAAAACCAACGGTCCAGATCTTCTTTCCTCAGCCAATCTAATGGTTGTCGTTGCTCCTCCTAAACTTCCGCGCACTTTGTTCCCAACCTGGAAGAATTTCCAAGTCTCAAAGGCCTCAACCTTTATTCTCCTTTTCCTCTCCGAACTCCTCGACTCTGAGCTTCGCCAATGTGTGTGAAAACGTTGTTCCTCCTGAGCCCTTCTTCAAATCTTTGAAGATTTTACCTCTACCTCCCGTAGAGTCTTCGCGCATACACCGTGTTGTCTCTCCTAAGATCTTCCTGTAGCTTCGACCTCTATAGAAATTCGTCCTTGTTCCTTTCTCCCATAAATGGAGAATGTAATGCCCTCTTGGCAGTGTCTCTGCTCAAGAAACCTCTTGCTGAGTCCTTCTGGGTGTTCAACAACCCAATGAAGATCCTTCAGTGGACTCTTCTTTCAAATGGCAGAACTCAAAAGAGTTCTCTTCCCCTTCTATGCTTGTTTTCACACTGACTCGATGCCTCCTGGCAGAGTTTCCCTTTCACAGAACGTTCAACAGTTCTGTCTTCTTCTCTTGTGCACCTATTCACTCGCTCGATGCCCACCTGGCAAAGCTTCATAGAATCCTTAGTGATCCTGGATCTCCTTTCTAAACTCACAGCAAAGTTCTTTTTTTGTGCACTCCTTGCACCTGCTCAATGCCCACCTGGCAGAGCTTCACAGAATCCTCAATGATTCTGGTTCTCCCTTCTGAACTCACAACAGAGTTCCTCCAACTGCACCTTGTGCCTGTGCTCAATGCCCACTTGGAAGAGCTTTTACAAAATCCACAATAGAATTCTATCTGCAACTGTGTCTCTCATACACAGCCTTGCCTCCAAGGTATTCAACAACCTTGAGGTCTCCCCTGAGTTGTTGATTCCAGTTCCTGTGCCGCAGCATGTCTTTGTCTGAACCCGCAGTATTCAGAAATGCATCTTCTGTGCACGTCTATCAGAACCCGCAGTGTTTTGTCACACCCTCCTGGTGTGAAGCCTCAAAGACCTTCAACCCTGAAAATCAAGAACTCCTGCAAATGCATACCTACAACATACATCTACAACATAAAAGAACACTCACAGACATTCATTCAACATAGAATAATGCAGGAAAAACTGCTCTTTTGTATTAAAATGGAAAACGCCTGTATTTACAATGTGTTCTCGAGCTCTTTCTGGCTCTTCCATTTCTCCTTACTCATCTAACTACCAAAATGAGATCTGAAAGTCTCTTTTACCTGAGGGGCTCATCGAGCGCTTCCCTCCAGGTCTACCTACTCTATTCAATTACAATAAATGGTTGTCTAGTCCAGCATATAGATCTAGATCTCATCCGATCTAGCATTAAATTCGATCTACCTAATGTCTGCACAAAGGCACGACTTCTATGGCTCACCAGCCTACAACATTTAATTACATTGAATTCAGATTTTAAATGAGGCTGCGCCTCTCTTCAGCGCGCGATTTGAATTCACTAGCGTGGCTGGCTGGCTGACGTGGAGAGATGCTTCTGCATCAATATTCCAAGAATAAAAGTAAATATGAAGGATATTCAAACAATAGTTATCCTAAAAAGTAACATGAAGCACAAAACAAAAATCAAAACAATTTTGGTTCACTAAGTAATGAAATAGAGTGCTACAAGTGAAATAATGTTGGACACATGGCCAAAGATTGTAGGTTGATTGTTCCTCCAAAGGAACCAAAGTAGAATAAAAATAGTCATAAACAAGAACCACAAAGGATATGGAGA
This sequence comes from Picea sitchensis, assembly GCA_010110895.2. Lineage (NCBI taxonomy): Eukaryota > Viridiplantae > Streptophyta > Pinopsida > Pinales > Pinaceae > Picea > Picea sitchensis. The sequence goes on along the minus strand of SNQJ01S0132588.1, from coordinate 1,792 downwards.
AGAAAGTAGGATCAATTCAACACTGAAGAATGATCGCTTGATCTACAAGCACAAAACAAGAAAGGTGGTTGGTATGTTGACAATAGTTGTTCGAAGCATATGCCATGTGAAAAGAATAGGTTTATGACTATGAAGAAGGAACAAGATGGATAAGTTTCATTTTGAAATGACAACTCAACCAAAATAATAGGTAGAGACACAGTCAATCTTGGGAGCAAAGATGCCAAGGCAGAAAATGTTCTACTAGTTGAAGATATGGAGCAAAATCTTCTAAGTGTCCATCAAATGTGTGAACAAGGACACAAAATTTTGTTTGGATCAGAAAAATGTGACATCAGAAAAGAAGTATCAGGAAAATTGATGGCTACATCTAGAAGAACCTAAAAAAACATATATGTCTTGAATGAGATAGGAAGGAAAAAATGTTTCTTAGGAAATGAAAATGAAAGTTGGCTCTAGAATAGAAGGATGGGTCACATGAACTTTGATAACCTTGTTAGAATCAACAGAAAGGAAGCAATGAAAGAAATTCTTGAGATATCAAAGCCAACAAATACTCTATGTGAGCATTGTCTACAAGAAAAACAAACAAGGACCAAGTTCAAATAAAAAGAATACTCCATGAAAAAACCATTGGAGATTATACACACTGATATATGTGGACCTACAAGAACAAAGGGATTAAATGGAAAAAAATATTTTATGCTACTAGTGAATGAGTACACAAGAATTACTGCAGTTTACTTTCTTAGGAAGAAGACATAGGAATTCAAACACTTCAATATTTACAAACAAATGGTTTAAACTGAGATGGATTTGAAAATCAAGTGTTTGATATCATATAATGGTGGAGAGTTTACATCAAAGGAATTTATGGATTTATATGGTGAACAAGGAATAAAAAGACAATTCTCAGTAGCAAGGACACCTTAGCAAAATGGAGTTGTTGAAAGAAAGAACATAATAGTACAAGAAATGGCTAAAACCATGTTGAAAGATTCAAAGTTGAGTGTCATATTTTGGACACATATAGTACATACAACAGTTCATATCCTAAATAGAGGAATTCTTAAAAGTAATAGTGATAAAAGTACCTATGACTTATGGAAAGGAATACTGGCAAATGTGAATCATTTCAGAGTATTTAGAAGAAAATATTATATCAAAAGAGAAGATGGAATTCTTGGAAAATTTGACTCCTGAGTTGACAAAGGCATACTAGTTGGGTATTCAAGAAAAAGAAAAGAATATAAATGGTTCAGTCCAAGACTAAACAAAATCGTGGAAAGCATCAATGTAATGATTGACGAGACATATGTACATAAATAGAAAGAAGGAAGAGAAGATTCAAAAGAACAAGATAATGAGGAAGATATAAAAGAAGAAGAAACAAAAGAAGAAGAAGAAGAAGAAGTAAAAGAGCAGAGAGAAGAAGAACAAGAAGATTAGAAAAAAATACCTCCTAAGATGCCTAGCCGACAAGTACATAAAAATCATCGATGAGAATAGATTATTGGAAATAAATATGAAGGAGTTGAAACCCAAAGAAGAAGAATTTCACCAGAACAATAACACCTAGCATTGTTATCTACCATTCAACCAAGCAATTTTAAAGAGTCCAATAAGGATGTGTTGGCAAATTCAGTGGATAGAATGCAGTGATAGTTGTTTTCATTAATCGCAACAGTAGAGACAGTAGGATAAGAAGGATAAAACCCCGTGGGGATTTGGAAGTAAAAGCTCAGGAGGAACAGCCTTGAAGAAAACGCGCACAGCAAGAGCTTACAGAAGA
>SNQJ01S0132586.1:0-25761 GCA_010110895.2 Picea sitchensis | reverse complement strand
TCAGGGATATCGCAGGGACACCGATCCAAATGACTCTCAAAGTTAAAGTGATGCTGGGTGACCTGGTAGCCTCAAAAACAAATGTCACCAACGAAGTAACCCCTAACAAAGATGAGTATGCCTGGTTCCACGAGCTTGAGCCCTCCCTCCTAGACAGAACCAAGCAAATTTCCAAACACTACTCCCATTGGGAAATTAGGCTGGAGGAACAAGAGTTCATAAAGTGGAGATCTTCTTTGGAGAAACATATCCTGCAAGTGGATGGGGCCTCGAAAGGGAATCCTGGCCCCGCGGTAAGCGGAGGGGTTCTGCTCGACATCTCAGGGAAAATTGTGCTCAGCTTTGCTTGGGGGCTGGGTCAGAACACCAATAATACAACTGAAATATTAGCAATTTGGCAGGGGTTGGGTCAAGTTAGAAGGTTATCAATAGCAAAATTGGCTATCATAGGTGATTCTAGAATTTTTATACAAGCTCTCAATCAGAGGAGGGCTCCCAAAAACATGGGGCTGGAACACTATTATAGGAAGGTTACATATCAGATGAAAGAATTTGAAGAGGTGAAGTTCTACCACGTCCTCAGGAATCTTAATCAGTTGGCAGACCACGAAGAAAACAGAGGAACCTCCCTGGGCAAGGGAGTCATCAACGTAAATGGAATAGAAAATCATGAACCAATCCCTTAGAGTCCGGGGAGAAGATCTCATCAGGGGCTCTCCAGTCAGAAATTGCAGACCTCTGAAAACTGCCAGGAAGGAATCCAAAGTGCAGTTGTGAAGGTCTGAGGAAGTTGAGAGAGGAAGTGCTGAAACAGTGCTGGATCATAGGCTGAAACAACACTGTAACAGATGCTGAAACACAGTACTGTTACAGTTGCTGAAACACAGTGCCGTTACAGTTGCTGAAACACAGTGCTGTAATAGTGTTGTAACAATGTTGTAACAGATTTTGAAACAGAGTGCTGAAACAGATGCTGAAACTCAGTGCTGTAACAGATGCTGAAACACAGTACTGTTACAGTTGCTGAAACAAAGTGCTATAACAGTGCTGTAACAGTTGTTGAAACACAGGGCTGTAACAGTGGCTGAAACTCAGTGCTGAAACAGATGCTAAAACACGGTGCTGTTCAGATGCTGAAACACAGTGCTGCAACAGTGCTGTAACAGATGCTGAAACACAGTGATGTAACAGATGCTGAAACACAGTACTGTAATAGATGCTGAAACACAGTACTGGAACTTTTGCTGAAACAGTGCTGGAACATTTGCTGAAACACTGATGTAACAAAAGCTGATTCAGAGCGGAGACTTATGCTGAAACAGTGCTGAGGCATTTGCTGAAACAGTGACTGGAGTTTCGGCACTGAAAATTGACTGGAAATTCTAGATCTTTTAGAAGGCGTACAAAATCTAGTGCAGTTCACAAGCCTTTAGCTATAGAGGTAGAATGGTGCAGAAAGATAGGCCCGAAGAATCTTGAGGCTAATTTGTAACCGAATCTGTGGCTAGTCCACCCCATTAATACAATCCATAACCGTTTTTGTAAAAAAAAAAAAAATGACTAACAAAAAATCCATCCCCAATCTCTCTAGAAGGGCCTTGGCATACCAATATTCATCTTATATAACTTAGACTCTAGAATGAAGGCACGAGGTATTGTCAGAAGAAAGAATCACACGCTCCTAAGTAAGATGTTTTCGCTCCTTACATGCATGATACCAAGATCCAATAGATCTTGCAAGAAAAATCATGCCATTTTAGCTCAGTATGCATGCCTGAAAATGCAACATCTCCAAAATGCACACCTCCTACTCTCTCCAACTCCAAATTGGTCGGCAAGATAAGTCCCACCTAGCCTTGCTGGCCTCCCAATGCCATTGAACTAACCTTGAAACAACTCTCCAAGTGGACCAAATGCTCCTAAAAATGAGAAAGACCAAAACTTGAAAGAGGTGGGGGGAAAAATAATGTCACATAGATCAAAATACCCCCAAATTCTACTTAGATGTTGTGTTGAATTCACTTGGTGTCAATAAAAGTCATGTTAAGGCATTGAACCCTCCAAACACCTCACCACCCACTTAGCCACTTAGAAACTTCCATAGGAGCTAACATCTATCAAACCAAGACCCCCTTCATCATTGGGCATAGTGAAAACATCCCAAGGAACTAGACTTCGACCATGCTTACCATCATATTTTGACCATAAATATTTCCTCAAGTGCTACTTAAGCTATTGAAACTAAGTCTTGCTAAGGCACCAACAAGAAATGTAAAACAAGTATGAGGCTTGCAGGATGCTTTGGGATATTTTTTTTTGTTCTGCCCAAAACACCCAGAATAACACAAAGAGAGAGAGAGAGAGAGAGAGAGAGAGAGAGAGAGAGAGAAGGATGAATGTGAAGCCTCTTCAAGGGGGAAACTCCCTTTTACAATAGAACAACTGTACAAGATGAGATGATTTATAAAACCAGGTATCCTTGGCGTATATAGGAGACAAAGGGTAAAATTACAATTAAAGGGTAAAATTACAATTAAAGGGTCTACCCAACCACACCAATATAACAATAGAAATGTAATAACTCAATATATAGGGCTTAACATGACCCTCCCCTTCAACAAGTGTTTCCCTCAACACTTGATTAGTTGTGAATATTTCTGCATGAAGGGGTCATCTTCCCATGTTTCCTATTATATTGGTATGTTGTTCCAATTGATGAGGTACTCAATGATTTATCAATTTCGTAGTTGCTTGATCCCTATTTCAAGGATTTATTTCAATTCTAATATGATTTCTCCTTCTTCATTAATCTATGATAAAATAGTTTGAAATGGGATCTTGTCGTTGATTACCTTCTTTAAGAAAACAAAAATGGAAGAATGGATGTACATGTGAAGATGAAGGCAACTCCAATTTGTAATCCATACTTCCAATCATCAACACCTTATAGGGACCATAGAAATTAAGTGCTAATTTATTGTCCTTCTTTTGTTTCTTGAGGGACATATGTTTGTATGGTTGTAGCCTCAAAAATACCCAATCCTCCACTTCAAATTCTCTTTAACTGCGATGTTGATCTACTTCTTGTTTCATCCTATTTTGTGTTGTAACCAAGTTGTCCTTCAATAGTTTGAGAACCTCTCATTAGTGCTCTATGTGGTCCTCCACTACTTGAACCTTTACTCTCCCTCTAAAGGGTGATGTTATGTATGGAGGATGATATCCATACAATTCCATAAATAAGGAAATTTTTGATGAAGTATGGAAGGACGTGTTATACCACCATTCTACCAAGGGAAAAAATTGACCCAACATGTTTGTTTATCATATGTAAAGTAATGAATATACCCTTCAATACATTTATTCACAATATCAGTTTGTCCATCGGATTGAGGATGATAAGAGGAGTTGTGAGCCAATTGAGTACTCAAAAAATAAAATGATTCACTCCAAAAATTACCAGTGAAAATTGGATCTCTTTCGCTTACAATAATCTTGGGAATTCCATGTAGCTTCTGAATTGTTTCCATGAATGTTGTGGCTATTGTACTTTCTTTAAAAGGACGAGAAAGAGAGAAAAAAATGGGCACAATTTGTTAGTTGATCCACTACAACTATGATGACATTATTTCCTTTGGATTTGGTTAGAACTATAATATAATCCATTGAAACCTCTTCCCAATGTTCACTTGGTATGGCCAATGGTTGTAGGAGACCCGAGGTCTTGATTGTCTCTCCCTTATTCTATTGGTAGACCACACACTTGGCCAAAAAAATTTGAACACCAGTTTTAAGGCCTTCCCAAAAAACATCCTTCTTGATCCCATGGTAAGTTTTCAAGAAACTTGAATGTCCTCCTATAGGAAAAGTGTGCAATTCCAAAAGGATCTTATGTTTGAGTTGATAATTCTTACATAAATATAGGAGATCCTAATACCATAGTGAATCATTCTTCCACAAAATTTTATCTAATTCACTTGGGTCCTCTTGTAGTTATTGAATGATATTACATACCTTATTATATTTCTTCCATTCTACCCTTTCTTCTTCCACCCAATCATATTACAGAATGTAAATAGTACACAATAAGCCATGTATGTCTTCTTCTTTCCTTGAAAATGCATCTACCACCATATTTTTTTTCCTTTTTTGTAAATAATCTCAAAGTCATAACCTAGCATATTTGTAACTCATTTTTGTTTCTCTTCTGAAGATAATCGTTGTTCCAAGAAGCACTTCAAACTATCATGATCTATTTTTACCTTGAAGTGTCTTCCTATTAGGTAAGGGCACCATTTATTAACTGAATGTAATATGGACAACATTTCTTTTTCATAAATGGGTTTGAGTAAGTTATTTATTTTAATATGGTTGATTTTAAAGGCAAGGGGCCTTCCTTCTTTCATTAAAAATACATGAATGCCATGCCTTGATGCATCACACTCCACAATAAAGGTTTTTGTGAAGTCAGGAGTGGCCAGGATAAGAGTTGTACACATAGCCTGCTTAAGTTTTTCAAAATATTTGGTTGTGTTAGACACAAATTTAGATAAGCATGATTGCATATTATTGATCAATATTATACATCTATAAATACATGATATTGACGTTTTGATTCATATTCCAAGATGTCTCTTGGACTCCTGAGACTATTACTATAACTTGACTTTTCACATTATGTCAAGTTCGTAACCCTAATGTATTACATTTCCAACATTCCCCCCCTTAATCCGAAGGGGTGTAAGTGAGTCCAAGATGAGAGCTGAAATATGGAAGCGTGTAGCTGAAATCATGAAGTAGACAACTGCCAATGGTTGAATGTGCTCTTTGAATATGGTGGTTTTGGGATAACCACAAACTGAATGGCTAGCAGAAGCTGATGTCTTCTACTAAATGGTGGTTGTGGTTTAAGGAAGACCACAAACCATTCTGGTGGTTTAAGGGTGACCACAAACTCTGGAACTTGACTCTAGGTTCAATGGTTCCCGAAACATTTCCTAAGTTATCTAGAAGATAAATTTGACGTATTCTGCTAATTGGAAGTGCTCTCGAATGTTGTTTTAAAGATGACCATAAACCATTGTCTAGAAGAAGCTATAAGTATTCTTAGTGGTGGTTTAAGGAAAACCACAAACTAAATCATGCTCGCTTGTCATTGTTCGATTGATAGGACTTTGAAACTTGAAGCCTGATTGTCAATCACTAATGTTGGTCCCCCCTGTCAGGTACAAGGTGAGAAGATGCAAATCCTTTCACTGCAATATGCATCAATACTCAAGAATGAATTCTTTGGTATGCATGATATATCTTCTTGACTATTGAAGACCATCTCCAAGAAGGTATCCATCGATAGTGGTTCTTTACTCTTGTAGATTTCTTGTGTTTAGAACATTTGTCTAAATGATGATTGTGCTTCCCACAATTCTCACAAGGATGAATATCGAAGCATTGATCATCCATGTGTCCAAATCATTGACAATGTTGGCATTTAGGAATCTTCTCTTGAACTGGAGCAGGTGAGTATGAACCTTCTTAATCAATCCAACACTCTGAAACTTGATCGGCTTGGTATAATCAAGATTATGAAAGGTTGCTTCCTTTTCATATCCGATACCTTTTCTATGCTTGTTGTGCCTGATTTATTCCCAAGGTCCGATGATTGGATTGGAAATATGAAGCTTATCTTCATCTGTACTTGAATCTAAAGTTGTCTTATTGAGTTTCTCTTGCACTCGATGTTGGTCTGAATCGACATCATCATCTTCTTCGAATAGAGGGTTGTTCTAAGCAAAGACTAGTTCGAATATTCTTTCATTCAAGTGCATAGTGAAGAAGTTGAGTCTTAGTTTGTAGCAATGCTACTTTGGCTTGTGAAATTTGCAATCAAGTTACAACAGACTGTAGAGTTTCTTTGTTAGTGGTGACCATATTTCCCACAAAATATAGCATTAGAGTATTTAGTAACTCTAATAGTTCATCCATTCTAGCCATATAGAGACAAAATTAGACCGCACAAGGTTTATTGCAACTCCACTCTTTAACAATGAGACTCTACAATGAAACCAACAAATTGAGGGTGTCCTATTGAAAATGAACCCGTTTCATTTACAGAAAAACACAAGTAATCTTATGAGTATAACTTAATTCTAGAGAATGTGTTGTCGATGCTTTGAGTCTATCATCTCTATGATCTTTAGTCTCCAAAATGAAGAAGCAACATGTTTTCTTGTGGTTTTAATCATGATGGTTGCATATGAAGTTCAAGAGGAGATCACAAGGTCTCTTCAAATTCTATGCAACAATGCAATTACTCATGCTTCTACTACACCACTCTGATAAAGATTTCCTCTTTTCACAAGGGAATCAAAATCCACACTCTTGCCTCTCTACTAGAGTGGTTTACTACTTCCATGGTGGGTGATTTTAGAGATATTCCGGAATGCAAACTAGAATTATGCAATGCAATTGGTAGCATAGATAAAAAGAAGAAGAAAAGTGAACGAGTTGTTCATGTCTTGGCTGGCATTGGTTCCTAATATCAATGGGAAAAGAATCCATAAGAGACGATGCAATTGATTACAATTAAATCCTTCAAAATCAAATCAAGGAGATGGGGGTCGAGATACCTGGCCTTCAATGTCACCCGATATCTCATGTAACACTTGAAAAACATAACATAGAGTATCAAACAATTCACTTGGGACACAACTCAGGAAATGTGTAAGACCTGACCCTTTTTACATGTGAAACATGAAATTTAGTCTCTGAAATATTTAAAACTATAGTGCATGTCCTAACAACATTTTATAGACAACAATCCCTCAATTTAGCAATTTTCTTGACAAGGAATTGAAATGTAATTTAAAAACTTGTAGCCATCCCCATTTTCTCTTCAATATAGCTGAATGAAGTTATAGCTATGTCATTGTTCCCAAGTGACATATTGCTCTCACTAACTTGTGCAAAAGGAACTCGCACTCTCTACTGGAACACTGGATCTGGGGAGATAGTGTGTGAATTATTGGCTGAAGTCAAGGGTTTGAGTAGATTTAAGTTGAGGAAACTGGAAGTATCCTTCTCCATAAGATTTATTTTATCGAAAGGGTGTGAATGGGAGGATATATAGATGTTTTACATCATCATAGGTTTTACACCATATTGACATAAAAAAAAACACCAATAATTGTACGATACATATGCACCAAACCCTCCTAAAAACATCAACATCAACTGAACAAATATCAGATAATAAACCACTTCAAGGAGTTGAATGCAATTCTTGTGAACATCCACGAATTCAATGTATCAATTTCCATGTACAGATTCTCTAATTCTTCTAGATGTCGACTAAGCACTTCAGTGGCATTGAAATATAGATATGCCTCGCCTCTCTTACGTAGGACATATTTCTTCGAATAGAAGTGTATCCGAATGGGTCGAAATTCATAGACAACCAGATTAGGCCGCCATATCCATCAATAAATTAGAATTGCAACAATGGTGTGCTACAACTGCGAGAAGAAGTGGGTGAAGGTGATTGTTTTGGAAAAATGGAAAGAGAGTGCAAATAATACAACCAGAAGTTGAGGAAACCCTAAAGAATAGAGAGAACTGCAAGGAGGAAACTGTAATGGTTGCTTAGTGCAGGAATCAGGACACAAAATACGTTGACAGACTAGTAGAATTGCAGTAGAACAATCAATTAGGTTAGGATTTTACGTAGGTAGAGAGTTTCTCAGCAGGAAGGTACAAACAATCTTGTAGATGGACAAACATCAGAGATGGAAGAATATAAGGTTTATAGACAGAGGAATTTCTAGACACACAGAGGCTACTCAGTGCATGCTATGGACAACTACATAGCATATTACAGGCCTAAAATCTATAGGCTAGATACCACTGTTAGACACAGAAATTTAGATAAACGTGAATGTCTATTATTCATCAATATGATACATATATAAACAAATGATATTGAAATTTGGATTTGTATACCAAGATGTCTATTGGACTCCCGAGACTATTGAGTCCAAGAAAATTCCTTCTTTTTTAATAACATTGCTAGAGGTGTTGCTATTTTGTGGTAATAACCCATCAATCCTAAGAATCCTATAAGATTCTTCAAGGTTTTGGGAATTAGCCATTCCATAATAGCTTTAATTTTGTTAGGGTCCACATTGATTTGCTCATGTGATACAATATGACCGAAATATCCCACTTCTTGAACCCCAAAGGAACACTTGGAAGGATTTACATATATTTGTTTTTCTTCCAATAGTTTTAAGACCATGTCAACATGTTTTACATGCTCTTCCCAATATTCTGAGGAAGGGTTTGAAAATAGAATTCATCAAGATTTGAAATGTTCAAGGTGCATTAGTAAGGCCAAATGGAATCACCAAAAACTCATAATGACCTTCATGTGTTCTAAATGTTACTTTGGGGATGTATTCTTGCTTCATTATGATTTGATGATATCCAAAATGGAGATCCAACTTGGTAAAGAAAACCGCTCTTTACATCAATGACATGAATAGGAAACTTATATTTAATGGTGATTTTTTTGAGTTGTCTATAACTTGGACACATACACCATGAACCTTCCTTTTTTTGAACCATTTCCACCAGTGAAGAGAAAGCACTTTGGCTAGGTTGAATGATGCCATCCTCTAAAATTTATTGAACTATATGCTCAATCTCACTCTTTTGTGCATATGGGTAAAGCCCAATGTTAGGTGGTACACTTCTTGGTTGTAAATAAATAGCATGGTCATGATCTTGAACGAGTGGAAGACCCTTAAGCAACTCTCTGAATACCTTTAAATGCCGATAACTTTTTGGAAATCCACTGGAGTAGAGGGTCTATATGTTTGAACATCTAGTTAGCATATTTGAGAAATTACACCGTGGTATCCCTTTTTGTGTAATTTTTTCATGTTGTTAGAGATTATCACTTTAGAGGGTTTCCCTTGGCTACCTATGAGTTCAATTTCCTTTCCTTCTGAGGAAAATCTCATGAAAAGTTCCTAAAAATTAAGAACCACTATTCCCAATGATTGTAACCATTAGACCCCTAATACAACATTAACACCACCCATTTATATTGCAATCATAGGCCTATCCGATAGTGTAATATCCCTAGGCTGAACCAATTGTAAATATAAGAAATGCAAATGTATAATTTGGTGTGACTGTTGATATCATTTTTGGTATACGCCTTTCATGGCATGAATGCGTGCGTAATAACTGTGATAAAATGAGGGAAGTGTGCACATTCGGATCACAGCACACAACATCTTAAGTGTTGGCGGTGATATTGAAGATATGAAGCCTTTGTATATATTTTTGTGTTTTATAGGTTGGTGAGCCCGTTTTGTGATGAGATTGGGTCAGAGATCCTATATGTTAAAGGCCAATGCACCTATTTGTACATGTCTCATCATTAATATAAAATACTTTGTTACTGAACCATTCGTGATAAAAGAGATGGGCGACTAAACTCCACTAGTTGGGGAAAGGGGGATAAAAGTTAAGAAAAAGAGAGGGGTCTAAGATAGGAGATTAAGCCAAAAAGGAATATTATATTAATACTAGGGAGATTAAGCCAAAAAAGAATATTATATTAATATTTTTTAATTATAAAGTATGGATAATTATTTTATCCTAAGTTCTAAAGATGGGGACAAGTGGGACAAAGTAACTCCCCATATGACAAGTGTCAAGTTGGAGACATGCATACATATAGTTTGGACTTATTTCATTTCTAGGGATTCTTTTCCATCATTCATTCCATCATTCAGCATGATCATTCACACACTCACTGAGCTATCCTGCATACCTTTCTTGTCACTGTAACTAAACCTGTATCCATAGCCATACTTGTTTGTGTAGCTGGCTAGCTGGGGAGCTGTACTGAAGAAACGGGTTTTCAGGCCCGTGGGATATTGAAGAGGCGAGTTGTCAATCCCATGAGAAATTTCTCTTTGGGTGAGAGAATTGCTGGGAATTGTTTTCTTGAAGGTGCTAAACTACAACTACAGGGCTCTGAGACTTCCTGTCCGGCCTGTTGCTGAAGCCCAGAAAGGAAGTGGGGCAGCTGAAGGACTGTTGAGCAGAGAAGGGACACACTTCCTGGGGTGGGACAGGCATGTGGGGAATGAGGGACTGTAGGATTTTATTTTGAATAGGCACTTGTGACAGAGCATTTCCTGTTGTCTATGAACCATTATCCTGGTTAGGAATCCCTTTACCTGGGTGGAGTTTAGTCCCAGCTCGGGGGTGACCCACTGCTGAGAGTGATGAGCAGTGTAGTCTAAGGCTGGGAGGTTCGTGGAAGGTCTACACACAGTTTGTCATATTCTTACCAAGATAAGTTCCAATTGTGTGATAAATTTACATGCTGCATTATTATTTACGTGTTCATTTTTATGGGTTTATCCTATGCGTGGTTATAACTGTCTGTATGTTTATGGGTATTTCCTGTATATGCTGCATGTCTATGTTTACTATTATTTCAGTATGAATTCGTGCTTTTACATAATGTATTTTTCTGTTTACGTTTTATATATGAAGTTCCGCAAAGGTTCTGTGTGTATATGTTTTAATCACATGCAGTTCAAAATTTTTATGTGGCATAGCTCAGTTGGATGCTGGGTATGTTACAGTATGTTTCGCAGAGAGAATGAAAGCGTTCTCTCGTGTATCATGCCTCGACTTGGGTGTTGGGGACGTTACAATATGGTATCAGAGATTCAGTTTTCAACGCTGAGCCTGGACGGGCCGAACAAGTTGATTTGAAGCGAAATTTCACAGAGGATTTATTCTAAAGTGGCCAAATTTCAAGTCACAGAGCATCCATGGTAAATTTTAGAAGCAACGACGTGGAATTGGGAAAAGCCCCAATTTCTGTTGTTAAATTTACGAGAAAATGGAGAAATTTGGCCAAGTGGTGAGATATTATTGGTTTAATATCTGTTCTAGCAAATTCAGACCTAGAATTGGTCAAATTTGAAGTTACATTGAATCCATGACAGATGGAGCGAGATTAGTAAATAAAATTCTCAATTCGTGAATTGATTTTGGATAAATTCATTCCAGAAATGTCAACCCACAACGATTTGTTGTTGCAGAGGTTGAACTGGTGTTATCAGGGTGAAATTGAACAAATTTCATAGTTGCAGAATGTCTATGGTAAATTGGGGAAAAGGTTAGAAAAAAAAAGCCCCAATTTCTGCAGCGGAATTCACAAGGATTTGTTGCACATAAAAATGAATGTGTGCAGGTGGGCGCACTAAAAAAAAGAAATGCATGATGCGGAGTGAAAAGCTTGTGATATGTAAAAAAATTAGGCACTGCGCGGAAAAATATTGGAGTGCGGGTGCACGCGCTAAATTTAGCATTGCGCAGTGTGCACACACATAATAATGATGCGTGTAGTGTGCACAGTATTGGCAGAGCACATAGGAGTTTGGTTGGTGCACGCGCAATGTGGGTATATGTTGTCGCGCGACAATTTAGTATGGTGCGCGTAGAGTATTGGTGTGCGGTGGGGGCGTACTAAACTTTGGCATGATGCATCGCGTAGAGTGAATTGCACGCGAAACATCATCGTGCGATACAAAAATTGCCAAAGTTTAGTACGCCCCCACCGCGCAACAGGTAATAGTGCAAGAACCAAAACTGTGCGCGGTGGATATTGGTGCGTGACACAAAAGTAGTGTGCGCAAGTTATTGACGCGACAAAGAAGTGATGCACAGTGGTTATAAGTGCACAGAGCATGAATTACCCTAGGATGTTGCTGCGCACGGTAAATATGGATTGTACAGGTTGAAATTTGTGCACGCGAAGTCGTTTGGAGGGTGAACAAGAGCATAAAACCAATGATTTTTTGTGACATTTTATACTGTTTGAACGTCATCTTTTTGCAGCGCGTTTTTGAGGCCCTTAAGAGCGTTTTTAGCAACTCAAAAACCACGTGAATAGAGTGTACCAAGGTACACTTTGTCTCTACATCTCAAATAAAAGAGCTCAGAGAGATCTTTTTAATGGTGTAACCCGTTCGTCAAACAAAACTTTTATGAGAAAGTTACAACACAAACAATGGAGGGTAAATTTTAAGACCCAACTAACTTCACGGAGCCATAACTTTCTGCTCTAGAATCAGATTGAGGTGCAGGAGTAGTCAATGGAAAGATAATGAACCATAGAAGAAATTCCCAGAGCTGAATTAAATTTCTAGGTATACTAAAAGTGTTTAATATGGAAAATAAGGTACCTGTAGCATTCCAGACCAAAAACAGGAATTGGCCTAGAACTTCAACAGGCTGTAACTAGCCGCCAAGAACCCAGAAAAAGGTGAAACTTGGAAAAAGTGTCCATAATATGTATATTAAGAAACCCAATTGAGATCCTACGAAAATTCCAATGGAGTAGGTGCAAAAATGCATAATTACAACACAGATTTGCGTCAAGTTGAAAAATGAACAAAAAAATTAATGGACAATTTTTAAATAACCATAACTTTATGCTCAAGACTCGAAATTGAGCATGGGAGTAGGCGTTGGAAAGGTATTGAACAGTGGAATATAAATATTCACCTAGAAAATTGATCTAAGTATTCAATGTTTTAGGAAATCATAAGAAATAATTATGATATATTATTGAACCCGAATGGTTCTTATTTTTCATGGAATTGTTGAGTCAATTAACCTGACAAAGTATTGTTGGCTGCACATTTTGCAGAGTTAACAACAAATAGATTAGATCAGGATTAACACAGAGTCCATAGGAATGTAAGAGGCATAGGGGACTTACAACCAAGGAGATGATATCAGAGGGATGGATGTCCATTTGGGCATTGAAGGAACAAACTCCAATGGACATGGAGAAGGAAGGGATGAAAACATGAATATGGTAGAGATCATTAAAAATTTGCAGAAGGATGTTCAAATCCATAAAGTTGATAATGAAAGACTTATGAGAGCTAAGGAGCAGCATGATGACTTCAACATGAAGTTAATGCAGAGTTTGAATAGAATAGAAAAGAAATTAGATAAGGAGAGTGGCTTAAGCAAATAAGGAAGTCACAGATCTCCTGATGAGAAAAGAAGAACCAGAAGTGTTAGCATACATCACCATCATTCCCCGAGGCATTCCAATAATAGGGCACACAAAAACTCAAGTCCATTCCCTGTCAGGAAGCATAAGGTGTGACATCCCCAAAAATAAAATATTTTTATTTTTGTGTGTTGGAAATTTATTTCCGTTTTTGGCAAATTCGAATTTGATTTTTTTTTTCCATTTATGGAAATTTCAAATTTAATAATTGTATTTAATTATTGTGACTGTTGGGCAAAGATCTGTTTGGACTCAACTAACTATTTGACTATGACACTTGTATCACAAAATAATATTTATATTAATTGCAGGAGGACAAATGGAACAACCATGTTAAAATCAGTTGACCATGACTCCATGAGTGGGGAGCATGTTGGAATTGCCTCTAGGCTGATTATGAGAAGTGGAAAATTAGATATTTGGCCACTGGCAGCCCCTGAAAATCAGGGATTAAGAAAGTTGCGAAAATTTCCAAAGGAGGGAAAAATACCTGGGAAAAATTGATAAAAAACATATGTGAGGAGGCAGGATGCTGCCAAGTATGCTGGGAAAAGATTCTGAGCTCTCTTGCTGTTATGAACACTACAAATTGAGTGTGAGGCAAGAGGAGCCTACTGAAACAGAATTGCCTTGCTGTTATGAGCATTGTTGAGTAAGTGTGAGGCAAGAGGATAACTGTTGAAATTGAAGGACATCGCTGAGGAGGAGTTTCCAAGTTCACCATCATGGATTCAGGGTTAGGCTAGGGGGTGAATCAGGCAAGTGAATTTGGATGCCCTGTTCTACGGTTGGGAGGAACGTGGCTGTTCCCTTTGTCTTCCCACAGATTGGATTCAGATATGTTGATCTACCCCTCTCTATTTTGAATGGCTCTGTTTTGATTGATGATAGGTATATGTTGTGTGATTATATCTAATTGCATTAATGTAAACCTTTCCCTCTCCGTTCTTGGATGTTTTGTGTGTAACTGATATTATGCATCTAATTGTTTCTAAATTTGAAATAATTCTTTCAATGGATGACGTTTATCGTGGTATTAAATGTACAACCACAGTCTAAATTCTGGAGTGGTCCCTCCCGAAATCTGGAAGTGCTAGACAGATTTATTTTTATAGAAGTTGAGTTTAAGAAAGCCGGTCCATTTGCGGGTTAGGTTTAATCTGAAGTCAAAATACTAGATGTACAAAATTCGGAAAGTTAAAGAATTCTGGGAACCCCTGGAAACCAAATTCAGATCCCTCGGATCATCATTTATAATTTCCAAACTATGATGGAATGATATTCTTATTCTTGTATTTACAAAGATGCACAGAGCTAGTACTATTGATGTTTAATGCACTGTTTAAAGAGGCTCTAAGTGAACATAATAGGAGTTACCTTTTATAGAACCTGTTACCCTATTGTACCCCTTTTATAGATTATATGCGTATAAAACTCAGAAGTTAGATTTTTGGGATCCCGATAAGTAAACGGATATTGAATCCTTCTATGCCTACTGTTTCACAGAACGAAAGTAAGAATACCAGTACAAGGAAAAAATCTTAGAATTATGAAAATAATGTGATTTTCGGCATTCAGGACTTGCTGGTTTCATTTTTACGAAGTTCCCTTGATTTTCCAAACCCCGAAACCTCGAAACCCTGAATCCCGAAATCCCGAAGTGTTGGTCCCACACCCTTCCACCTTTCAGAATTCAGGAGTTGTTGTGTGTTGTTATTTGGCATTTGAAAACCCCGAATCCCAAAATCCCAAAATATTAGTTCCTTTCTTTTCTTTCGCATTTCAAAAGTTTGTTCATGATGATGTTTGGACACCGAAACTCACGAAGTTCCGAACCCCGAAATCCTGAAATGCGGGACCCACTTTTCCTTTTCGCATTTTCAAAAGTTTGTTCATGATGATGTTTGGACACCGGAACTCACGAAGTTCCGAACCCCAAAATCCTGAAATGTGGGACCCACTTTTCCTTTTTCACATTTTCGAAAGTTTGTTCATGTTGATGTTTGGACACCAGAACTCACGAAGTTCCAAACCCCGAAATCCTGAAATACGGGTCTCACCTTTCTTTTCTTTTGCATTTCGGAAGTTTGTTCATGTTGATGTTTGGACACTAGAACTCACGAAGTTCTGAAGCCTGAAATCCCGAAATGCGGGACCCACCTTTCCTTTTTCGCATTTTCGAAAGTTTGTTCATGTTGATGTTTGGACACCGGAACTCGTGAAGTTCTAAACCCCGAAATCCCGAAATACGGGTCTCACCTTTCTTTTCTTTCGCATTTAGAAAGTTTGTTCATGTTGATGTTTGGACACCAGAACTCACGAAGTTCCGAACCCCGAAATCCCGAAATGCGGGACCCACTTTTCCTTTTTCTCATTTTTTAAAGTTTGGTCATGTTGATGTTTGGACACCGGAACTCGCGAAGTTTCGAACCCCGAAATCCCGAAATGCAAGACCCACCTTTCCCTTTTCACATTTTCGGAAGTTTGTTTACGTTGACATTTGGACACCGGAACTCACGAAGTTCTGAACCCCGAAACCCCGAAATGTGAGTCCTACCTTTCCCTTTTCGCATTTCGGGAGTGTTGTGTGTGTTGATGTTTGTCTTTTGTACTCATGAAACCCCGAACCTTGAAATCCCGAAGTGCTGGCCCACAGTCTTTCCGTATTTCAGATTTCGGCAAACAGCGGGGTCCTTCGTTTTGTTCGACAATTGTGATCACCAAAACCTGATTGATCTCTGTTTCTTCACAAGCTGTAGGAACATAGTAGGAATTATTGTTATAGGAACATCTCAAATACTATAATGTATGGACTGGTAGAAAATGTTGGAGGATCTTCATCCAAAATAGAAGTATAATAATAACCGTTCATATTACAGGTCACTGTGTACAGGGCATGACAAGTACCTAAATTATTATATGGAGGAAGATATGGGTATATACTTACTTCTAGATGGAAATAAGTACATATGTTAATAGAGAGTTAAAGCGAATTTCCTACAGTAAAAATGATAATATCGCCTTTACACACGCACATAACAGACAGTCAAGTTACCTACTATTCTAGCAGTCATGAAGATCCAAACTTGCAATCACAAGTATAATGAAATGTGCAGAACTGATTACTTTGACAATTTTCTGTTCGAAGTAAACTAGACTAGTGTAATGATGTCTTTATGGATCGAATTGAATCTTACCTTCTCTTAAATTCTAAGCTTAAAACGAAGTTGAATTATGTCATAGATTTTTTTTTTTTATGGTAAATTTGAGGCACATTACATATGGTATCAGAGCAAAAGTTACAACACTGGGCCTGAACAGGGCCACATTAATTGCTTAGTATATATTTTGATTTATGCAAAAACTAATAAATCTTATGGATTACAAACATAAAGCTTTTTTGTTTTGTGTTGAATAATGGAAACTCAAGAAGGTGCATAAATCAGGGTGGAAGAGAATCTGCAACAAGGACCTCCTGGAGATCCAAGATAGAACAGTGATGGTAGCTCACCCACGGAGGTGTTGGAAACAATGAGGAACCTTATTGTTGAACTACAGGTTTTCAAGGCCGACAATGAAAAATTGAAGAAGGTACAACAAGAACAACAAGAGATAAATGAAGTCCTGCTGCGTAGTATAGTAACCAAGAAAATCCCAAAAGATGATAACCATGAGGAAGAGGTCAGCAAAAGGGCCTCCAAGAACTCTAGTGCGAAAAAAGAAAAAGGAGACAGTTCATCTAAAGGGACACCTTCAGCTGAAGACAAAACCATACCAGACAAAAAAAATAAATAGACAGACCACCTTGAAGGAGAATTTAAAAAGATTAAACCAGCTACTTTTGATGGAGAATCCATGACAGGAGAAGAAGCCGAGGCATGGTTGTTGGACATCAAAAAATACTTCCAAATCTACAACTATTCCAGTAACATGAAATTCAGAATGGCCATCTACAATCTGAAGGGGAAGGCCAACATTTGGTGGCAGGACCTGAAATTGGCCAAGGGCCTAAAGGAGAAGCAGTTGGAATGGTCCGACTTTAAGAAGTATTTTAAGAAACAATACCTTTCTGGAAGCTATTATGAAAGGAAGATGAAAGAATTTTATGAGTTACGACTCAGACAAATGATGATGGAGGACCTTATAAATAAATTTATAGAACTACTAAGGTTCATACCATACATCCGGGAGGATAAGGTAAAAATCCAGCGATTCTTAAGCTGTTTACCACAGTCCTACAGGGACAGAATTGAGTTTGACAACCCTAAATCCTTGAGTGAGGCATTCAGGAAGGCACGAATGTGCTATGACCAGTACAAACAGTGGGTAGAGTTTCCCAAGAACTATAAGGATAAGAAGCAAGATGGAATGCACCAGCGGAAGAAGGGATACCAACCAGCTCCTTATCGGAATGTAACAAAAAGTTTCCCAAGGAAGGATTTTCACTCCAATCATCCGAATACGCAAGGTAGCGGTAAACCGGTAAACCTGGGAATGAAGAAGTTTGGGGACAACTCCCGCGAGCCATTAAAGTGTTGGGAGTGTGGAGAGCCTCATCTAAGGAGGAACTTTCCACGTTTAATTACATCAAATATAAATGTTGTTCACAATTTACAGGAAGCCTCGACAGTGGGAGACATGGGCAAAAGTTTTCATCGGATAAATGAAACCATAGATGGTCGACAAGCTGACCACCAGTCCTCGGTGGTAGAAATCGAAGGTAAAATCCAGGACATTTGAATTTCTATTTTAATTGACCCTAGAGCTACGTTAAGTTATATTACTCCCGATGTAGTAGAGTTTAATAAACTTAAGAAACAAAAGCATGCAAAATCTTGGCTTGTACAACTAGCAACAGGTACTAATAGAAAAGTAGTTAACTTTATTTTTGATCTTGTGTTCAACTTAGATGGTCAAAAGATAAGGACCAATCTGAACATCCTACCACTAGGATCTTATGATATGGTTATTTGGATGGATTGGTTGGAACAATACAAAGCAGTACTAGACTGTTATACAAAGAGACTTAGCTACAAAGATAGTTTTGGCAGTGTTAGGACAACCCAAGGCATACCAAAACTTGTGTCAATCAGACAAGTATCAGCGATACAATTCAAGAAATGTATTAGAAAGGGATGTCAAGTTTACGCCATCCAAGTGACGAATCTATTAGAAACAAAAGATAAGCCCAAGTTAGAAGACTTTGCTGTCCTACGTGAATTCATAGACATGTTTGCTGATGAGATACCAGAATTACCTCCTAGGAGAGAAATAGATTTATCCATAGACTTACTACCCAGATCAGCCCCCATCTCAAAATCACCCTACCGAATGAGTCTACTAGAACTGATAGAATTAAAAATACAATTACAGGAATTGTTGGACAAAGAGTATATCAGACCAAGTGTCTCGCCATGGGGTGCACCAGTCCTCTTTTTGAAAAAGAAAGACGATACTCTAAGACTATGTATCGATTATAGACAACTAAACAGAGTGACCATTAAGAACAAATACCCCTTACCATAGATAAATGATTTGTTCGATCAAGTTGGTGGGNNTTGGATTTACGATCCGGTTATCATCAAGTTAGGATAAAGGACTAGGACATAAACAAAACACCTTTTCGTACAAGATACAAACACCATGAGTTTGTAGTCATACCTTTCAGACTCACTAATACACCAGCCACATTTATGTGCTTGATGAACAACATTTTCAACCAGTACTTAGACAAGTTCGTAGTAGTATTTATCGACGATATTCTGGTCTATTCTAAAACGGAGGAGGAACATGATGAACACTTACAAATAGTTCTGCAAACACTAAGGAAACACAAACTATACGCAAATTCGACAAATGTGATTTTTATCAAAAATAAATACAATATTTAGGACATGTCATTTCCTCGGAAGGTATTGCCGTAGACCCGGAAAAGATAAAATCCATTATGGAATGGCCAGTGCCTAAGGATGTGGCAAATATCCAGTCATTCATGGGAATCACCAGATATTATCGCAGATTTATAGAAGGGTTCTCCAAGATAGCCTACCCTATCACGTCATTACAAAAGAAAGGGACCAAGTTTAACTGGTTGCAAAAGTNCCAAGTTTAACTGGTTGCAAAAGTGTCAAGACAGTTTTAACAAGCTAAAAGAATTATTGACATCGACACCCATCTTGAAGGTAGCAGACCCAGATAAAGACTTCACAGTATGCGTTGATGCAAGTAAAGAGGGACTAGGTGGTGTTCTAACTCAGGAAGGGCACGTGATTTTTTATGAGTCCCGGAAATTAAAGGAACACGAGCGGAATTATGTCACTCATGACTTAGAATTGGCAGCAGTAATACATGCCTTAAAAATGTGGCGACACTATATAATGGGAAGAAAATTCTTACTATTGATGGATAATAGCGGGGTGAAATATTTGTTTAACCAACCAGACCTTAATGCAAGACAAGAAAGGTGGCTAGCCTTCCTGAGTGAATTTGACTTCAAGTTCAGACATATCAAGGGTAAGGAAAATAAAGTAGCAGAGGCTTTAATCCGTAGAATCCATGGGTTGTTTGAGATAAATATCAGCAAGGCAGAAAGTGATCTGGAATAAAGAATAAGAATGACAGGTGTTAACGACGGAAATTACACTAAGATGATGGCATAATTTCAAAATAGTATCGCAAACCCAGATAAACCAGATATAAGTATCGACAAGAAGGGACTTTTAAGATTTAAAAATAGACTGTACATACCAGATTCAATAGAGTTAAAATTAACTGTTTTAGACGAAGTGCATAAGAAACCGTATTCTGGCCATCCAGGTTACCAGAAGACAATAACAACACTCATAAAACTATTTTACTGGCCTAACATGAAGGGTGAAACAACAAAATACTTGGCTAGGTGCCAAGATTGTCAACTGGTTAAGGCTGAACACCAGCATCCAGCCGGCCTATTACAGCCACTACCAGTACTAGAATGGAAATGGGAGACCATATCACTGGACTTTATAACAGGTTTGCCAAAAACTCAGAAACATAATGATTTAATCATGGTTGTAATCAATAAACTCACTAAGTCTGCACACTTTATTCCTGTAAAGTCTACTTTTAAAGCCATTAATATTGCTGAAATATTCATGAAAGAAATTTTTAGACTGCATGGTATTCCTAAAATGGTGATTTCAGATAGAGACGTAAAATTCACATCCGCTTTTTGGAAGGAATTGTTTGCAGGACTAAATACTAATTTGAATTTCAGTATGAGTTATCATACACAAATGGATGGATAGACCGAAAGGACAAATCAAATCATAGAGGATATGCTCCGCATGTATGTAAGAACAAAGCCGAACAAGTGGGAAGACTACCTACACTTGGTAGAATTTACATATAACAATGGGTACCAAACATCGGCTAAGTTGAGCCCTTTAGAAATACTGTACGACAGAAAGTGTACAACTCCAATTAGCTGGGACAACCCATCTGACAGACTCATGGTTGGACCAGAGATGCTCCAAGAAATGGAGAACATGGTGAGAAAGGTACAACAGAACATGAAAGAGGCATAGGACAGACATAAGAGCTATGCGGATAAGAAAAGAAGACACTTGGAATTTCAAGTGGGAGACCATGTTTATTTGAAGGTCAAAGCCCGAAAAAGCTCGCTGAAGTTGGGGAACTGTGCCAAGATGGCACCCAGGTTTTGTGGGCCCTTTGAGATACTAGCTCGAATTGGACCCGTAGCATATCATCTTGCACTTCCAGCTAATCTAAGAATTCATAATGTATTTCATGTTTCTTTGTTGAAAAATTATATTCATGACCCTACTCATATGATTGAATGGAACTTGGTGCAGGTGGAACCTGAAGGCAAGTTCCAGGTGGAACCCCTGCACATTCTGGACCGGAGAGAAATAGCACTTCGGAACAGAGTCGTCGCTCAGGTAAAGGTGCAATGGAAGCACTTTAGTCATGAGGAGGCCACTTGGGAATTGGAAGGAGATTTACAGAAATCTCATCCAATCCTGTTCCAAGAAAGGAACGAACACTGAGGGAATGTGTTTTACTGAAGGGGGAAAGGATGTGACATCCCCAAAAATAAAATATTTTTATTTTTGTGTGCTGGAAATTTATTTCCATTTTTGGCAAATTCGAATCTAGATTTTTTTTTTCCATTTATGGCAATTCCAAATTTCGAATTTAATAATTGTATTTAATTATTGTGACTGTTGGGCAGAGATCTGTTTGGACTCAACTAACTATTTGACTATGACACTTGTATCACAATAGAGTATTTATATTAATTGCAGGAGGACAAATGGAACAACCATGTTAAAATCGGCTGACCATGAGTCCATGAGTGGGGAACATGTTGGAACTGCCTCTAGGATGATTATAAGAAGTGGAAAATCAGATATTTGGCCACTGGCAGCCCCTGAAAATCAGGGATTAAGAAAGCTATGAAAATCCCCAAAGGAGGGAAAAAGACCTGGGCAAAATTGATAAATAACATATGTGAGGAGGCAGGATGCTGCCAAGTATGCTGGAAAAAGATTCTGAGCTCTATTGCTGTTATGAACACTGCGGATTGAGTGTGAGGCAAGAGGAGCCCGCTTAAACAGAATTGCCTTGCTGTTATGAGCACTGTTGAGTAAGTGTGAGGCAAGAGGATAACTGTTGAAATTGAAGGACATCGCTGAGGAGGAGTTTCCAAGTTCGCCGTCATGGATTCATGGTCAGGCTAGGGGGTGAATCGGGCAAGTGACTTTGGATGCCCTATTCTACGGTTGGGAGGAACATGGCTGTTTCCTTTGTCTTCCCACGGATTGGATTCAGATATGTTGATATACCCCTCTCTATTTTGAATGGCTATGTTTTGATTAATGACATGTATCTGTTGTGTGATTATATCTAATTGCGTTAATGTAAACCTTTCCCTCTCTGTTCTTGGATGTTTTGTGTGTAACTAATATTATGTATCTAATTGTTTCTAAATTTGAAATAATTCTTTCAATGGATGACGTTTATTGTGGTATTAAATGTAAAATCATAGTCTAAATTCTGGAGTGGTCCCTCCTGAAATATGGAAGTGCTAGACAAAATTATTTTTATAGAAGTTGAGTTTAAGAAAGCTGGTCCATCTGTGGGTTAGGTTTAATCTGAAGTCAAAATACTAGATGTACAAAATTCGAAAATTTAAAGAATTCTGGGAACCCCCAGAAACCAAACTCAGATCTCTCGGATCATCATTTATAATTTCCAAACTCTGATGGAATGATATTCTTATTCTTGTATTTACATAGATGCACATATCTAGTACTGTTGACATTTAATGCACTGTTTAAAGAGGTTCTAAGTGAACATAATAGGAGTTACCTTTTACAGAACCTGTTACCCTATTGTACCCCTTTTATAGATTATATGCATATAAAACTCAGAAGTTAGATTTTTGGGATCCCGATAAGTAAATGGATATTGAATCCTTCTACGCCTACTGTTTCATAGAACGAAAGTAAGAATACCAGTACAAGGAAAAAATCTTAGAATTATGAAAATAATGTGATTTTCGGCATTCGGGACTTGCTGGTTTCATTTTTACGAAGTTCCCTTGCTTTTCCAAACCCCGAAACCTCGAAACCCCAAATCCCAAAATCCCGAAGTGTTGGTCCCACACGCTTTCACCTTTCGGAATTCGGGAGTTGTTGTGTGTTGTTATTTGGCATTTGAAAACCCTGAATCCTGAAATCCCGAAATATTTCCTTTCTTTTCTTTTGAATTTCGGAAGTTTGTTCATGATGATGTTTGGACACCGAAACTCACAAAGTTCCAAACCCCGAAATCCCGAAATGCGGGACCCAGTTTTCCTTTTCGCATTTTCGAAAGTTTGTTCATGATGATGTTTGGACACCGGAACTCACGAAGTTCCGAACCCGAAATCCCGAAATGCGGGACCCACTATTCCTTTTTCGCATTTTCGAAAGTTTGTTCATGTTGATGTTTGGACACTGGAACTCACGAAGTTCCGAACCCCAAAATCCCAAAATATGGATCTCACCTTTCTTTTCTTTCTCATTTCAGAAGTTTGTTCATGTTGATGTTTGGACATCGGAACTCACGAAGTTCCGAACCCCGAAATCCCGAAATGCGGGACCCACTTTTCCTTTTTTGCATTTTCGAAAGTTTGTTCATGTTGATGTTTGGACACCAGAACTCATGAAGTTCTGAACCCCGAAATCCTGAAATACGGGTCTCACCTTTCTTTTCTTTCGCATTTCGAAAGTTTGTTCATGTTGATGTTTGGACAACGGAACTCACGAAGTTTCAAACCCCGAAATCCTGAAATGTGGGACCCACTTTTCCTTTTTTGCATTTTTGAAAGTTTGTTCATGTTGATGTTTGGACACCGGAACTCGCGATGTTTTGAACCCCGAAATCCCGAAATGCAGGACCCACCTTTCCCTTTTAACATTTTCGGAAGTTTGTTTATGTTGACGTTTGGACACTAGAACTCACGAAGTTTCGAACCCCAGAACCCCGAAATGTGAGTCCTACCTTTCCATTTTCGCATTTTGGGAGTGTTGTGTGTGTTGATGTTTGGCTTTTGTACTCTCAAAACCCCAAACCCCGAAATCCTGAAGTGCTGGCCCACAGTCTTTCCGTATTTCGGATTTCGGCAAACAGCGGGGTCCTTCGTTTTGTTCGACAATTTTGATAACCAAAACCCGATTGACCTTTGTTTCTTCACAAGATGTAGGAACATAGTAGGAATTGTTGTTATAGGAACAAATCAAATACTGTAATGTATGGACTGGTAGAAAACGTTGGAGGATCTTCATCTGGAATAGAAGTATAATAATAACCGTTCATATTACAGGTCACCGTGTATGGGGCATGACAAGTACCTAAATTATTATACGGAGGAAGATATGGGTATATACTTACTTGTAGGTGGAAATAAGTACAGATGTTAATAGAGAGTTAAAGTGAATTTCCTATAGTAAAAATGATAATATCACCTTTACACGTGCACATAACAGACAGTCAAGTTACCTACTGTTCTAGCAGTCATGAAGTCACAAGCATAATGAAATGTGCAGAACTGATTACTTTGACAATTTTTTGTTCGAAGTAAACTAGACTGGTGTAATGATGTCTTTATGGATCGAATTGAATCTTACCTTCTCTTAAATTCTAAGCTTAAAATGAAGTTGAATTATGTCATAGAATTTTTTTTTTATGGTAAATTTGAGGTACATTACATAAGGGGTCTGGGGTAGATGAGCTACGAGGAGAAATGAACAAAATCAAACCTCCTATATTTGAAGGTGAGCACAAGAAGGATGAATATGCAGAGACATGGCTGCTGGGCATGCGAAAGTATTTTCAATTGCATAATTATTCTTCTCATGCAGAAGGTATAATTTCCATCTATCAACTCAAGGGAAAGGCATCCATGTGGTGGGATCAGCTTGTGCAGTTGCAACACATCAAAGAGAAAAGTGTTACTTGGAGGGAATTCAAGAAGTATTTTGAGAAGAAATTCTTGACTAAGAGATAATATGACAAGAAAATGAAAGAGTTCTTTGAGATGAAGCTTGAGAGTGTGACCATAGATGAATATGAAAGAAGGTTTTTAGAATTGCTGAAGTATGTTTCTTTCATCAAGGATGAGACAGTTAAGATTCAAAGGTATTTGAGTGGATTGCCATCATTCATCAGTGAAAAAATACAATATGATGATCCCAATGCATTGGAGGAGACCATAAGGCAAGCTAAATTCCTATACGATCAACAAAAATCAAGGCCAACTTTCCAAAATCTTGGAAAGACAAAAATAAATTCAAGATGGATCAGAGGAAGAAGGGATCTAAGCCACCATTCTTCAGAAATAATCTTCAGGGACAAAAAAATCCTAGAGAACCCAAAACGATTGAGACAGGGGGTCAAAGGCCAAGGCAACCACCTATTCAATGTTGGGGTTGTAAAGGAGATCATATGTTCAAATATTGTCCTCACAAAGGTGAAAAAGTGAGGATTGTTCACAATGTACAACAAGCGAAAACAATGGAGGAAATAGGAATAAATGTACCAAGGATCTATGTATCCCTGGACAACAAGCAAGAAGAGAATCAGTCACATATGATTGAAGTGGAAGGTATTATCAATAACCAAACCATTGCTATTTTAATTGATTCAGGAGCACGTCATAGTTATATAGATCCTAAGATGGTGGAAAGTTTTCATTTTCCAATAAGCAAGCATGGAAAATCTTGGTTGGTTCAGTTGGATACCAGAGCCAAAATAAAAGTTAATGAGATGGTTAAGTCATGTCTTATGGACATGAATGGAATGAACACCAAGGAAGATTTTAACATCTTGCCTTTAGGTTCATATGAATTTCTAATTGGGATGGATTAGTTAGACTAGCATCATGCTATATTGGACTGTCATAACAAGGAATTTACTTGCTTGGATGAGGAAGGGAACCTAAGGAAAGTGCAGGGAATTCCCAGGGCAGTAACCATCAGAGAAATTTCAGCATTGCAGCTGAAGAAACGTTACAGAAAATGGTGTCAAATATTTGCAGCTCATATGGAAGAGACACACAAAGATAAGGTGCCAAATTTGGAAGATCATGCAGTCCTGGA
>SNQJ01S0132580.1:11094-36858 GCA_010110895.2 Picea sitchensis | reverse complement strand
TGGAGGTGCTCCTGGGGGAGGAGATGGAGGTCAAGGGCCTTCCCCCCCTACCAGAGTGTTTGCTAAAGTGGCAGCAAGATACGCTCCTTTGGTATTGCCCGTTCCTCTGCACGACCTTCCCAAAAATTATATAAAAAATTTGCCAAAATTCACTGGGGAAGGAGATTTGACCACAGACGAACACACAAATTTCTTTGATCAATTCGCAGACATCCTAGGTCTTGAACATGAAGATGTGTATTCGAGGCTTTTAGTCCAAACCTTTGAAGCTCAGGTCCAAACTTGGTTTTAGAGTCTACCGGCAGGATCTATCTTGTCCTATGATGCCTTGGAAGATGCTTTCCTTAGACAATGGGGCGAAAGAAAGGACCACCTATACTATTTAACCAAGTTTGGGTCTTTAAGAAAAAAGAATTCGGAAACGGTTATGGAGTTTATTCAAAGATTCAACAAGTTGTATAACAAAATCCTAGCCGAGGTTAAACCATCCCAACCCGCAGCCAAAGTAACTTTCACGAGGGCTTTCGAACCAGATTTTACACTTCTTTTATGAGAAAGAAGGGGAGCTACTCTAAAATGAATGCAAGATGACGCTATAGAAATTGAGTCAAATATGATGGCTTCTAGTAAGTTAAAAGCTAAAGTAGAAGCGGGAAACCGAGAAACTAGATGCTTTAGAGAACAAGTAGGGCCGTTAGGGTCAAATAGATACATAGATGACAAAGTAGATGATATGGCCAGGGTAATTAAGGAACTGTCTAATAAGATATCTAGAATGGAGCTAGAACATGCCAAAGCCAATTCTTTCGCCAAAAAGGATTTTAGGAAGAATCCCAATCCCCCAAATCAACATATAGACAAAAAATGAAGATCAGAAAATACAAACTCCCCTAAAGAACGAAAATTTTATAGGAGCGAATGATCTCCAAGATTTCGGAGATTCAGATGATGATGTCACAAACTTGAGTGATGACTGCACACAACCTTATCTAACTAAAGAGGATTATGAAAAGTCTCTGAACACTCAACAATCGTCTATTGAGGGTGAAGAAAAATATTATACTGACCTTTGTAGTTATCAAGAAGAAACCGGTATGATAATGGCCGAGGTCCAACCTAGGTATAACTTGAGATATAAGGGTAAGCCTATTTCAACTACTCAACCTAAGAAAATTCTCCCAAGAGATCAAACTTATGAGCCTACCCCAGAAAAAACCATATTACCTAAGAGCAAAGTGAAAGTAGTAAACTCTCAAGAACCCGAAGTAGAAAAGGTTGAGACTAAGACACAGGAAAACGAAGCAGCTAATACAAATACACCTTTAACCAAGATCATGAGTAATAAGGCAGTCCAGAAAAATAAGTTGGAAAGAAGGATTCAGAAGTCCCAACTAGAGAAACAGACAAGGTGAGCAGAGTTTTTAGTTTCGAAAACGAGATAAATAAAATTAAGATACCAATTTCCTCTAGTAGAGTTAGCGAAAAACCCACTTTATCGAAAACAGATTACCAAAGTGATAGGTGTTTCAGAGCTAGAAAGACAATTTGAAGTTTTGAACCTGGAAGATGATAAACCCAACATCACTTTTGGTCCACATTTTGAAGGAGCCAAAGACATTGTTTCTCCCTTTTTTATCACCTTAAATGTGTACGATCAACTGCTACATAATTGCATGCTAGACTCCAGAGCCTCACATAACGTCATGCCTAAAATTATTATGGACAAATTGGGTCTCTAGATCACCAGACCTTACAAAGATATTTACTCATTTGATTCGAGAAAAGTTAAGTGTATGGGAATGATAAAGGATTTAGTAGTCACCCTAGCTCAGGTCCCAGTTAAGAGCATCTTGATGGATGTGGTCATTGTTGATATTCCCCCCAAGTACGGCTTGTTGTTGCCTAGGTCATGGGGATCCAAGCTGGGGGGTTCTCTTCAACTGGATATGACGTATGCCATGATTCCTGTTTTTGGTGGGAAATTTACTTGGTTGTACAAGGAGAATGGTTAGCGTATACGGTAAGCGACCCTCAAAATCCGAACAATTTCCCTATTTACATTGCAGATCAAGATTTAGGAAATTGTATCTTATCTTTTGATGATGGTTTAGATGGTTGTGTTAGCGTTGAAAGTCACTCATGGATTGCTTGCAGGAGCAGAGCCCGACACCAATCAGTTTTATGTCACGATAATTTGAAATTGGTGATCAGATGGGTAGAGACTCGGGCCGATATCACTCTAAATCAGGGACTGGGCCTGGTACGTAAGTGACAAAGGAGGTCTTGATCTAACTTCAACCAGTGGGTTGATTAAAAGATGGACAGGTAGAAGACTTGGTAGGGAGGGTGAACAAACTACTTTGGGCAATAGGCTTTCAGCAGCATGTAGAAGAAAGACTCTGAATGAAAGATCCTCTTGGTTCAGGGTCTCAAGAAACTGGAAGGGGACTTGACTGGATCCTCCAATTCCAAGTCACTCAGCACTGGGAAAATCACAAGGACCGATTAGAGACAACGTAACTATTACAGTGATCCATTCCAACATCATCCTATAACAGCTACAACTCGACTAGATCCTCCAATTCCGAGCTACTCTAACACAGTGTAAACAAAGGCGTGAAAGAAACTGGCATTCATAAGGCAAGAAGTCTCAAAAGTCCATACATAACCAGATTAATAGTGCTTTGTTAAAAATTTACAACAGGGAGCTCTGCTAAACCATTGATCCATACAAAAATGGTGAAAACGCCTACATATACTCAAAACAACCACAACAACACAATCGAGACGTTGCATTAAAAAACTTGTGTCTGCATGGCTTTTGACAATCTGCACCTGTAGCCTCTGAACGATCGTGCACCTATGGCAGACGCAGTCGCACTTCTGACAGTTTCATGGGCGAATCAACATGCCTTTAATTCATAGCCGGACTTTCCCATTATGGCGGAGGTGATGTCCAACCACTACCAAATACCTCAATAACTGTTGCATTGGGGTTTGCGAATGGCTTGGCTGACTCATCACCTTTGGGACTTGGAAGGTCCCTCAGACTACCACCTAGATTAGCTAAATGGCCTGATGAATCTGCATGGAGGCTAGCGCGAAGGATGGGGCGCATAATGGGAGTGGTGGCGCTAGAATTGTGAGGGTGAGATAAGAAGTGATGAGGTGTGAAAGAGGTTACAGGGGAAGACACATGGCGGAAGGAAATAAGCGGAGGGAGAAGAAGATGAGATATAATGGGCTTGACATTAATGGGAGGCTGACGTGGAATGGAGCGGGACACATGGAAGATGGTGAGTGGATGATGAGATGGGGGGGAAGAGATCACATGGACGGAAGGAGGGGAGATAGACAGGTGTTGGAGGATGAGGAAGGGCTAAAGGGAGCGAGCCTCATCTCATGGTCAAGTGAATAACAGATGGTAAGGGAGAGGATGGTACGAAAGATGACACAGCAGGAAAGGGGCCCACATTGGTTAAAATCAGAGCAACTGAGAAGGATGGGACCGTCCGAGTGTCATTGATCTGGGCACACTGATCTCGGCCATTGGGAAGATGTACGCCTGATTCCGGACCCCCCCCCTCCGCTTAAANGGGGGGCTCCGGAATCGCCTTGTGCACCGTTGATCTGGGCACGCTGATCTCGGCCGTTGAAGAGGTGTGCCCTCGATTCCGGACCCTCCCCCTTCGCTTAAAGGTAGAAAGGTAGGGGGGCTCTAGAATCCGACGTGCGCCATTGATCCGGGGCGCTCTACTCCCTGCCGTCCAGATTTGACTGTCTTTTAGCCCAGGTGCATTTTGCATCTGGCACTTATGATAAGTGGGTTTTTAACCCACTCTTTTTCATTCTAACCCCCCTTGCAAGAAATGTCACTAACATTAGGCTCCATGGGGGATAGAGTCATCCCTGTGATGATCTAAGGACTCTTTTGCAGATTCAGTGCCTTAATGTTGGGCTTATGGAGTCATTTATTAAGATGAAAACAAAAACAATATTTACAAAACAAAAAGGAGCCGACTACAGCTCACAAAGAACACTTTTTTAAGAAATTCCCATTTACTGGGCCACTAAAAACTTTTTTGCCTTCCAGATCCTGCAACCTGTAAGTGTTGTTTGAAAGTACTTTAGAGATCTTGAAAGGCCAAAACCAAAGGGAATCAAACTTACTGTGCTTTCCCTTATCCTGCCTGGGTGCATCCCATTTGAGCACCAGATCACCCTGCTCGAAATATTTCTTTCTGCTCTTCCTGTCGAAGGTCTGCTTGATCTTCTGCTGATGATTGTGGGCCCTGTTCATGACCTGTTCCCCGATCTACTGTATTTCTACCATCTTATGAATCCTTCTGACCATATGGTCGGGCTCTCCTTCAATGTCCTGGAGGAATTTTGCCACAGATAAGGCGAGCTGAGTAGGGAAAACAACCTCTCTTCCAAAAACAAGTTGAAAGGGTGAGATGCCCAGGGACTTCTTTGTTTTCACTCGATCATCCCATAGCGCAAATTTGAGCTTTGAATCCCAGGCCCTTTTATTGTCTTCCAGTAATTTCTTAATAATCTTGATCAAGCTTTTATTGGAAGATTTTTCCAGTCCATTTCCTTGAGGATAATAGGGAGTAGAGAAAATCAGTGAAATCTCAAACCGTTCACAGAACTTGACCAGAGGCTCAGACTTGAATGAGGTGGCATTGTCAGTGATAATTCTTCTAGGGCAACCAAATCTGGCTAAGATGTACTACATGAAGTTGATAATTACTTTGTGAGATGTGCTCCTGGTGGGGACATCTTCTATCCATTTGGTAAAATAGTATTTTGCAGTCAAGGTCCATCTGTGATGGCCACTTGAGGGAGGATGAATTTCTCCAATGAAGTCCAATCCCCACTGCTGAAAGGGTGTTGAAACCACTATAGGCTTTAATGGCAGAGATCTGAGCTGCTGCTTTCCTGAGAACTTTTGGCATTTGATGCAAGCTCTGATTTCTCTGCAGACATCAGGGAATAAAGTGGGCCAGTAATACCCATCCCAGAGGATCTTATGGGTTGTATTCTTCCAGTAATGATGACCTCCACAAAGGCCGCTGTGGAAATCGAACATAACCTGTTGGGCTTCTTGTGGGTCCAGGCACCTTAAAAATACCCCTAGAGGGTCCTTCCAGTACAAGGCTTGGTTAATGAGGCAATATCTGACTGCCTTGAGCTTTAAATCTCTCGCCTTTCTTTTCTCCATTCCATCGGGAGGCCTCAATTCTTATAGAAAGTACAAGATATCCTTGTACCAGGGGCATGCTGTTAGTGATAGGGAACCCTGAGAGTTCTTGTCGGATGACTCAGCTTGCTCATTGATGAAGTTAATCCCCAAGGCTTTGCAATTGGATTTAGCCAGCGACTTGGCCAAACCTTGCCCCTTTATCAACTTGGTGGGCTTGATCACCAGATCAAACTCTAGGATCTTGGCGATCCATTTACTTCTCCTCCCGTCTATGTCTGGCTATATAAGAATGTCCTTCACAGAGGCTGAAGGAACGTATGCAGTGATCCTCGAGTGAAAGACATACACTTTGAAATATTTAAGGGCTTTCACCAAGGCATAGGCCTGCTTCTCCATGATCTCATACCGGAGTTCTGCATCTCTCAATGCCTTGTTGTAGAAGGCAATAGGCTGCTCTCACCCTTACTCATTTCTCTACAACAAGACTGCTTCTACTGTATCACAAGAAGCAAACGAAAAAATAAGGAAATCTCTGGAATAATCATGACTGATTAGCACAGGTACCTCAGTCATTGCTTTCTTTATTAGGACGAAAGATTCCCGTGATTCAACAGTCCATCTAACTTCATTTTCCTTTCTGAGCATGGCTGTGATGGGTTTCACTAGTTCAACAAAACTTGAGACAAATCTCCTCAGAAAATTAATCTTCCCCAAAAAGGCCTGAACTTCCTTCTTAGATCTGGGAAGTGATAGGGTCTGAATTGCTTCTACCCTGCTAGGATCAATTCTTACCCCCTCTGCTGATACTATATGGCCTAACAACTTCCCTTCCTTCATAGCAAACATAGACTTCTTGGGATTTAGGGAAAGGCCAAACCTGCGACACTTAGAAAAAAACGTTTCTCAGGTGGCGACAATGTTCTTTGTCAGACTTGGAGAAGACTGTTATGTCATCTAGGTAAATCACCACAAACCTATATTTCTCCCCGATGAAGGCTATGTCCATGGCTTGCTGAAATGTGGCTCCTTCATTCATCAACCCAAAAGGCATTTTGGAATACATGAATGTGCCCCAAGGGGTGGTGAAGGCCGTTTTTTCTGTGTCTTCAGGCATAACTGAGACTTGATTGTAGCCAGAGAAACCATCAATCATGGACATCCTGGAAGCTCCTGTAACCCTCTGCAATATATGTTCCATGTTGGGCAAGGGATAATTATCTTTCTTTGAGCTCCTGTTCAGGTTCCTGAAGTCAACACAAAGCCTGATTTCTCCACTTTTCTTCCTTATCGGAACCAAATTGGCCACCCATTCGGAATATCTTAAGGGGACGATGATTTGGGCTTCTAACAGCTTCTTCACTTCTTTCTCCATGACAGGAAACAACATGGGATTTATCTGTCTTAGCTTCTGCCTGAATGGCTTTGCCTCTTCCTTCAGTGGGATCTTGTGTTCAATGATGGATGTGTCATATGTCTTGAGGTCTTCATAGGTCCATGAAAACACATCAACAAACTCTCTCAGCAACTCAGTATATTCGGCCCTCTGTTCTCTGGTCAAACCCCTTGACAACTTGACAAACTTAGGCTCCTCTCGTGTGCTAATGTTGCACTCGGCTGTGTCAACATCTTCATCCGAAACCTTGCCCTTTACTGCCACATCATTTCCATTGAACAATATTTCTAAAGGGACTAGTCCCCTCGGAATGTGATTGCTAGGCAGCTGAATAATGTCATGTTTTGTTATTTTACTCAGCAACTTACCCCCATCAAGCCCTTCCTCAGAGACAAAATCTTGGTCGATATGCATCTCTAAAAATTCTTCGACAGTCTCCAAGAACTTCTTGATCTTGAGATCAT
Source organism: Picea sitchensis (assembly GCA_010110895.2). NCBI lineage: Eukaryota > Viridiplantae > Streptophyta > Pinopsida > Pinales > Pinaceae > Picea > Picea sitchensis. The sequence continues at coordinate 29,792 of SNQJ01S0132580.1, read as the reverse complement.
CCTTGAACACCTTCCAATGTTTGAAGTTGTCAGGTATGGAGGGCCTGTATTTTACTTCTACATCGTATCTAAATTTGGGCGGCAAGGGTACTTTGAAATTGCTCGTTGATGTAGCCAAAGAATCTGCCACTGTGTTTTCCTCTCTTGGGATGAAAGAAATGTTAAACGCTGAGGATAAACTGTCAATTAGGTCCCATACCTCATTTCTGTAACTCCTGAGTCGAGGATTCTTAGCCTGATAAGCGTTTCTGATCTGCTGGACCACCAACTCTGCATCTCCAAACGCTGCTACCTCCTGGATTCCTATTTCTCTTGCAGCTCTTAATCCTAGGATGAGAGCTTCATATTCTGCCACATTGTTGGTAGCTTCAAATTCTAGTTTGTACGACAGAGATATGGCTTCCTGAGTAGGGGACACAAAAACTACCCCAGCTCCAGCGCTTTCCCTGGAAGAGGCTCCGACAAAGAACATTTTCTAGACGGGGGTGATGGAGGGAGGAAATTTAGGGGAAATGGTGGGTTTCTTTCTAAGTTTGAGAGGAGGCTCAGGGGCATGAGTGAGCTATAGTAAACTGGAACCTAAATCAGTGTCTAAGGAAAACATGGGATGGTTGGTAGGGTTGGCCTCATCACTGATTATATAGGCCAGCAGGGCTTCCCTGTATAGTCTTCTATGTTCTCCTCCAAACATTGGGATAGTAGCATATGTTAGGTCCATATGCAAAGTTCCCCCCAGTCTCTTTATCCAAGATCTTGATAACAACATATCGAACTTGGGGGGAACATCGGACACTACAATATCCATGACCACACTTTTCATGGGCAGTTGAAACAAGGTCACAACTAGGTCCTTAATAACCCCAAGACACTGAACTCTCCTGGAGTCAAAGGAATAGAGGTCATGATAGGCTCATGTGACTTCTATCCCTAATTATTCCATGACAGTATTGGGCATGAGGTTGTGGGAATCCCCTGAGTCCATCAAGTAGTTGTGGAGCACTTTATCATGTATGTTCAGGGATGTGTAGAAAGGAGGGGATGAGTCATCCCTATCTTCTACCATGGGGCCTAGGACAACTGCTGGCTTTTCATCTTGGAGGTTTATGGAGTCTATGGGAAGGCATGAGGCCTCAGACTGGAAAATATCAGAGAGGTGATTTTTGAATTCTTCATGTTTAATGAGCTCGGTGAGGGGCACAGGGATTCTGATCTTTTGAATCTCATGCTCGAAATTAAAAGAAGATGTAATCTTTGGAATTTCTCTTATTTCAGGAACATGATTGTGGACAATGGGGGATAGGGGTTGAGCCTTCTTACCTCTGTGACTGGCTGCTACTTCATTAGCAGGTTTCTCTGTTCTAGTGGACTGCTCAAGAATATCAGGTGCTGCTGTCTTTTTGTTGGACCTCAGGTTGTACCTCCCTTGGCCGCCGCCAGCCTTGTCTCCCTTGCTCAATTCATTTAGATGACTATCCATGAGAGACTCCTCATAAGTTGATTGAGTGAGATGAGGGAAAGGAGGAGTATCTCCGAAGCAGTGAATTTCAGGATCAAGCTCATATGTTTCTCTTTCTTCCTCATCGACTAAAAAATTGTTCTGAAGAGGGGCCTAGATTTTCTGATCTTCTCTGTCTCTTCCCCTCTCTCTTTGCATGGTTGGGGAAGGAACATTGTTTGGCCTCCTGAAACATCCTTTGATTTTGGCATCCTAAGGACCCTTGTACCCTTTCCTCCTTTCCACCTTCAGTCTCTCCATCTCTTCAGACAGAAACTTCATCATCTGGGTCAGTTCATCCACTTGAGGGTGGGGCACCGATAGGCCATAATTCAAGGCTTTGGATTTCCCCTTCTATTTGCGTCATCTTTTCTCCTCAGTCTGTCAGCTTCTAATACATTAGATTCCACTTTGAGAGCTGCGTCTTACATTTGGGCTAGGGAGGTGGCTCTTCTTTCTCTCAATAAAAGACAAAAATCGGGGTCGAAAGCACCATCATAGGAAATTTGGGCAGAGGCTTCTGAGGGCTTTATCTCCAAAGGAATATTATTATACATCTTATTAAATCTTTTGGAGAAGTCAGAGACAAACTCTCCTTCCATTTTCTTCAAATACCCAAACTCTGTCATGTAGTACATGAAATCCTTCCTATCTCCCCACTGCCTCAGGAAAACACCATCCAGAGCTTCAATTCCAGCAATAGATCTGGGGGCCAATCCTCTAAACCACTTCCTCACCTCACCGTTCAGGCTCTGGATGAAGACTCTCATCTAGACATCCTCATCTTCAATGTTCAGGTTGTCTGCATAACTGTAGAAAGTAGCCAGGTGCTCTTCCGCAGTTATGTCTCCTTCTCCAGTGAACTTGGGCATATACTTCAAGTAATCTCCAGCTGGGAGAGGATGCATGGGTTTCGGTAGGATTAAGGGAGCATATCTAGCAGCGACGATGGCGTCCATTCTAGTTAGAGGGGGATTAGCACTAGCCATTGGAACAACGGATGTGGGAGACCTAGGGGGCAATGAGGCTTGAAAAGGGGAGACAGGAGCTGAGCTTATAGAGTGGAGGGGGGAATGTGGTGAATATGGAGAACGAGCTTGTATGCTTGGAGGCACCGAAAGCTCTCTTCTTCCAGCAACAGTAACAACAGGAGGAGGTGTGGTAAAACCCTGAGTAGGAGAAAATTCAGAGGTACTAGTTTTGAAACAGGGTATCACCTCTGGGGAGAAAGGAGTGACAAGGACTTCTCCTACTAACTTAAGTCCAGGAGGAGAGAAACCAGTAGGAACACTCCCAAAATTTAGACTGCGGGAAACTCCGATGGGAGGTAAAGTAACAGGACGAAACGAGGGGGAAGGGGTTTCTACGGAAACATGCAAATCATAAAAAATACTTGTTTTAGCAGTAGAGGAACCGTATCCCGAGGATTTACCCTTTCTGATAACCTTCTTTGGGTTTGCTTCAGGTGGTGATAATGGCAGTTGTGGATTAGACCTTGTGTGCCTACCTCTCGAAGCCACGACTGAAATAATGGAAGCGCTTCTGGGTTCGCATCAATGGAATTCCCCAGCGGAGTCGCGTCAGTGGAGTCGTCAGGTGCATAGTAGCAATCTCAATAGTTCTGATATCTAATGCACCTTCAGAATCAGCTGATCGTTGTCGTTCAATCCCAAGGAAAATATTCAACTTCATCCCCGGCAACGACGCCAAAAATGTTAGCGTCGGAAGTCACTCCTGGATTGCTTACAGGAGTAGAGCCCGACACCCATCAGATTTATGTCACGATAGTTTGAAATTGGTGATCAGATGGGTAGAGACTCAGGGAGATATCACTCTAACTCATGGACTGGGCCTGGTACGTAAGTGACAAAGGAGGTCTTGATCTAAATTCAGCCAGTGGGTTGATTAAAAGATGGACAGGTAGAAGACTTGGTAGGGAGGGTGAACAAACTACTTTGGGCAACAGGCTTTCAGCAGCATGTAGAAGAAAGACTCTGAATGAAATATCCTCTTGGTTCAGGGTCTCAAGAAACTGAAAGGGGACTTGACTGGATCCTCCAATTCCAAGTCACTCAGCGCTGGGAAAATCACAAGGACCGATTAGAGACAACGTAACTATTACAGTGATCCATTCCAACATCATCCTATAACAGCTACAACTTGACTGGATCCTCCAATTCTGAGCTGCTCTAACACAGTGTAAACAAAGGCGTGAAAGAAACTAGCATTCATAAGGCAAGAAGTCTCAAAAGTCCATACATAACCAGATTAACAGTGCTTCGTTAAAACTTTACAACCGGGAGTTCTGCTCAACCATCGATCCATACAAAAATGGTGAAAACCCCTACATATACTCAAAACAACCACAACAACACAATCGAGACGTTGCATTAAAAAACTTTGCGTTTGCATGGCTTCTGACAATCTGCACCTGCGGCCTCTGAACGATCGTGCACCTATGGCAGACGCAATCGCACTCCTGACAGTTTCATGGGTGAATCGACATGCCTTTAATTCATAGCCAGACTTTCCCATTATGGTGGAGGCGATGTCCAACCACTACCAACTACCTCAATAACTACTGTATTGGGGTTTGCGAATGGCCTGGCTGACTCACCACCTTTGGGACTTGGAAGGTCCCTCGGACTGCCACCTAGATTAGCTGAATGGCCTGATGAATATGCATGGAGGCCAGTGCGAAGGATGGGGCGCATAATGGGAGTGGTGGTGCCAGAATCATGAGGGTGAGATAAGAAGTGATGAAGTGTGAGAGAGGTTACAGGGGAAGACACATGGCGGAAGGAAATAAGCGGAGGGAGCAGAAGATGAGATATAATGGGCTTGTCATTATTGGGAGGATGACGTGGAATGGAGCAAGACACGTGGAAGATGGTGAGTGGATGATGATATGGGGAGGAAGAGACCACATGGACGGAAGGAAGGGAGATAGACAGGTGTCGGAGGATGAGGAAGGGCTAAAGGGAGAGAGCCTCATCTCACGGTCAAGTGAATAACAGATGGAAATGGAGAGGATGGTACGAAAGACGACACAGCAGGAAAGGGGCCCACGTTGGTTAAAAGCAGAGCAGCTGAGAAGGATGGGACCGTCTGATCACCGTTGATCTGGGTGCACTGATATTGGCCGTTGGGAAGATGTACGCCTGATTCCGAACCCCCCCCTCCACTTAAAGGTAGAAAGGCGGGGGGGCTCCAGAATTTCCTTGTGCACCGTTGATCTGGGTGCGCTGATCTTGGCCGTTGAAGAGGTGCACCCTCGATTCTGGACCCCCTTCCTTCGCTTAAAGGTAGAAAGGCAGGGGGGCTCCGGAATCCGACGTGCGTCGTTGATCCGGGCGCTCTACTCCCTGTCGTCCAGATTTGACTGTCTTTTAGCCCAGGTGCATTTTGCATCCGTCACTTATGATAAGTGGGTTTTTAACCCACTCTTTTGCATTCTAACCCCCCTTGCAACAAATTTTTCTAACAGGTTGCACAGAGGAAAACGATATAGAGCATGAAGAGTCAGGTTACATGACCGAGGATATGTGTAGCACCGTTATTTGGAAATTGTTTTTTGATGGTGCCTCGTCTTGTGAAGGGGTTGGTGCAGGAGTTCTCTTTGTGGCACCTGAAGAAAAGTTTGTTGTCCCTTTTTCTTACAGACTATAATGGGATATATATTATACTAACAATGTATGTGAATACGAAGCCTTGGTCTTAGGATTAGAGGCTATCAGGAGGCTAAAAATAAAAAACCTAGAGGTATACGGAGATGCAGAGTTGATAGTCAAACAAGTAAATAGGCAATACCAAGCCAAGCATCCCAGATTAAGATCATACAAAAATTGTGCCTGGGATCTGATGGAAAACTTTTTCTCATCTATGAATGTCCACTTCATCCCATGCACAGAAAACTTACAGGCTGATACATTAGCTAAAGCATCTTCAACTTTCACTCCTCCTACAACCTTTAAATTGAAATATCACATAGAGATAAGACACAGACCATCTATACCGGATAAAATCCAACACTGGCAGTTTTTTGAGGATGATGAACAAATTAAGAAGTTTCTTGAAGCAGTAGGTGAGTTTTCTAAAACTCACGTAGATCAAGAAAATCAGAATGAAAAAATATGGATCATGCAAGAAGGGGAGGACCCTCAAACTTTCCAAGACAAAATCGCAAATCATCACATGCTGGTCCTAAAAAATAACCAGATTCTGAAAGGATTGATCCCTCTGGAAAGACTATTTGATCAAAACGATATACCTCTAAAATCCACCTTACAACCCCAACCAGAAGAGGTTGAGGACTGTGACATAGGAACCAAAGAAGAGTCCAGGATGGTTAAGATATCTAAACTCCTTCCCCCTGAAATAAAAGGCAAGTATAAGGACCTACTCAAACAATTTAAAGACGGTTTCACCTGGTCTTATGACGAGTTAAGAACATACGACACTACCGTGATCGATCACAAGATACCTCTAAAGCCTGGGGTGAAACCCTTTAGACAAAAACTTAGGCAGATCAACCCCATTTTATTGCCTGTGGTCGAGAGAGAAGTGAAGAAGCTTTTAGAGGCGAAAATTATAGTACCTCTAAAATATTTGCACTAGGTGGAAAACCTGGTCCCGGTCAGAAAAAAGAGTGGGGAAATTAGACTGTGCATGGATTTCAGAAATTTAAATAAGTCCTCTCTTAAAGACAACTATTCGCTACCTAAAATGGATCACGTGCTAGAAAGGGAATTTGGGGTGAACAGAATGTCTATGATTGACAGTTTCTCTGGATATAATCAAATTGCCATGAATGAACAAGATAAAGAAAAAACAACTTTTACTACTCCTTGGGGTAGGTTCATGTATGATAAAATGTCTTTCGGTTTGATGAATGTAGGAGACACGTTCCAATGCGCTATGGACATCACTTTTTTCGGAGAAAGGGATAAGTTCGTAGTCATCTATCTCGATGATTTAACGGTTTTCTCCAAATCTGACGAAGAGCATTTGGTACATCTTGAACAAACTTTCAAAAAATGTCGCAGGTTTGGTCTGTCCTTAAATCCCAAGAAATTACACTTCACCATGCAAGAAGGTAAAATTTTGGGTCATATTGTATCTAAGGATGGAATAAAGATTGATCCTAAGAGGGTTGAAGCGATAGACACTATAAACATTCCTAGAAATGTAAAAGAAATTCAATCTTTCTTAGGAAAAATAATTTGTTTACGAAGATTTATCCCAAATTTCGCTAAAATTGTAAAATTGATCACAGATATGCTGAAAAAGAACAACGAAGTAAAGTGGACAACAGAGGCCAAAGCGTCATTCGCACACATTAAGAAATTCATAGCTGAGGCACCTGTATTGGCAAGTCCCAATTATCTTATTTTCTCGTTTGCCTCCAAACACATGATTGCTGCGGTGCTCCTCCAAAAAAATGAAGAGGGTTTCGAACAACCGATCACCTTTTTCATCAAGAGCCTCAGAGACGCAGAGCTTAAATATGATATAATAGAAAAACAAGCGTATGCCATGGTAAAAGCACTGAAGGCATTTAGAACATATGTACTACACTCCAAGATAATCGCATATGTACCTACAAGTTCTGTGAAAGATATTTTGGTACAACCAGACAACCATGGGAAAAGAGGACGATGGCTTGCCAAGATTCAAGAATTTGACCTGGAAATCAAACCTACTAAACTAATAAAGGGACAAGGCCTGGCCAAACTTTTGGCTGAATCAAATCTCAGATCTCTAGATATAAACTGCCTGCAGGAAGGTGAGGAAGACATGAACATAAATGAACTTGATGAACGAAAAAATGCTATTAAGATCGAGGAGAAGTTCATATCATCAGTATGGTACAGAAACATAGTATCCTACCTGCTGACTCTAAAATACCCAAGTGAACTATCGCCATCAAAAGCCAGGACTTTAAAGCTTCATGCGGTTAAGTATTGTATTGCCGAAAATCAACTATATTGGAAAGACCCACTCGGTTTCTTGTTAATCTGCTTAGTAGAATCAGAAACAGAAAGGGTTATAAGTGAATTTCATGAAGGAGTGTGTGGAGGACATCACGCATGGAGGACCACAGCTTACAAAATCCTGAGGGCTGGGTATTACTAGCCAAAAATTTTCTCAGACGTTAACGCCAAGGTCCGAGCCTGTAACCCTTGTCAGCTATTTGCAGGCAAACAGAAATTCCCGGCACTACCTTTAATTCTGGTCAAAATGGAAGCCCCTTTTCAACAATGGGGGCTAGATTTTATAGGAGAGATTAACCCACATTCTAGCGCCGAACACAAGTGGATCTTAGCTGCCACAGACTACTTTACTAAATGGGTAGAAGCTATTCCAACCAAAAGGGAAACTGACTCAGTGGTAATAGATTTCTTAGAAGACAATATCTTGTCAAGATTTGGTTGCCCCCGAAAGATAGTCACAGATAATGCCCAGGATTTCAAATCTATGGCTATGATCAGCTTCTGCCAAAAGTATAATATCATTCTTGGCCATTCTACAACGTACTACCCCCAAGGAAATGGACTGGACGAGTCGTCTAACAAGAGCCTGATCAATATAATTAAGAAAGTGTTGGATGAAAACAAAAAGTCTTGGCATGTGCATTTAAAGTACGCATTGTGGGCGAATCACATAGGCACTAAAAAGCCTATTTTCATTTCCCCTTTTCAGATGGTATATGTGACAAATGCGGTGTTACCTATAAATTTAGCGCTCCCCGTGATGAAATTGTGGCAAGATCAGAAATAAGAACCTAATCATGTCACCAAGAGGATAAACCAGCTAATCGAGGTTCAATAGCATAGGGTCGAAGTAGATGAAAGGTTGCAGAAGTATCAAGATGACATGAAGGCATTATTCAACCGTAAGGAAAAGTACAAAGATTTTCTCCCAGGTGATTTAGTTTTAAGGTGGGATGCAAGGAGGGAAGAAACAACGAAACATGGTAAATTCGATCACCTATGGTATGGGCCGTTCAGAGTCTCGGCTCTCGAAGGAAAAAAAACTTTCCTACTAGAAAATATGGACGGTGAAATCCTCAACGCCCCTGTCAATGGGCGTTACCTAAAGCATTATATGACATAAGCAGTCGCCAAAAAAAAAGAAAAAATGTATATTTCATATATAGAATTTTTTACACATGTATATATATTTCATTACGCATTGCTAATTTGATTTTCTTTTCTTTTCGTAAATTATTGACACCTTTAAAAAAATCCTCAATAATCTTCATATTTGCCTTTTACAGGTTTTCAGCTGCAAACAGAACAAGAAGGAGAGGTACACAGAAAGTCGAGTATCGGAAAATAAATTGGCTTAAACAGGTGATATAAAGGATTTTTGATAGTTTGAGAAGAAAATGAAATGGTAAGGTAAAGGTAAGATTTCCTAAAAAGACTTGTTCTGAAGGGCTATCAAAGAAATCCAAGGTAACCTCATAAGATACAAAAACATCATCTGAACTAATAAATAAAAGAATATTTCCACAGTTAATCGTTTATGAAAGAATCAGATGAAATAAACAAGTTACTCAAAGTAAAGCGCCCCCGAAAAAAAATTTCAAGAGTCAGTTTTGATTTTTGGACCTCTGTTTTTCAGTTTATAGCTCTCCATCTATCATCCTTTTATGTTTTCTGGTTTACCTTTGAAAAGCCAACATCTTTCCGGTTTAGCATACGTAGGGAGAAGAGATTACGTTTTAACCTCAAGAGCTTCAAAGCAGATTGTGAAAAGTAAGCTAGTCTTCACAAATCCTTTGTCCCCTGCTAAACAAAGTGACGCTTAAGTGATCCCGACTTTTCTAGGTTTTTCAATAGTTTCATAGGATTGAGGCTTGCTCAAATAGAACACCCCCCAAAAAATATTTTTTTCCTTTCTTCCTGCGAACAAAGGTGTTGTGAAAGTTAAGGAAAGGTTTGTACCAAGTAATCAAAGTAAGTTGACAGACCTATAATGCAAAATATTACACAGATATTAGACCTCATATAAACTGATTGCCCCCATATTCGCGCTCTAAAAAAAAAAAGCAAATTATAAGACAGGTGGTGAAAGGAAATTCAGAAATGATTTCCCCCATCTAGTCCAAAAGACGATGAAAGGAAATTCAGAAATGATTGCCCTTGTCTCAGCATTTAAATGCATAAATATATTCCAAAGTGGTGAAAGGAAATTCAGTAAAAAGGGCCAGATAACTTCACCGGGGCACTGAACATGCTCGTTGGCAGTGAAGCAATATCTGAGATATCTGTAAGGCTGTTATACATGAATATCACTCTACTTTGGTAACCAATTCTTTTTAAAACCTGATCTATATCCCAAGTTCAAACAAGGCTTCCTGATTAAAAACATATAATTTTCTTCTTTTGATGCAAGCCGATAGCCACAAGATCCATTGGGTCCTCTAGAACTGTTTTGATTATCTTAATGCAGACCTAAATTCAGTAACGGGAAGGAGAAAGTCATGAAATGGACTATAGCTGAGTTTAAAAAGTATCTTAGTCTTGAAATCTTTTCGAAGGTAAAAGATGGAATCCCTTTCCCCTTCGGTATCCTATTCTAAGGAACATTTTCGTTGGATTAAAGCCATTGACTCCATTTACCCAATATATGGNGGACTATAGCTGAGTTTAAAAAGTATCTTAGTCTTGAAATCTTTTCGAAGGTAAAAGATGGAATCCCTTTCCCCTTCGGTATCCTATTCTAAGGAACATTTTCGTTGGATTAAAGCCATTGACTCCATTTACCCAATATATGGCACGTGGTCTACTGTTCTTCCCGTCTTGTAGGAAAATGGGATCCCTAGTTGGAGCCTATGTAGGAGCCACCTTTGTTTTTGTTTAGTCTGTTTAAAATTTCATATCTTAATGTTTGAAATCGAAAACTGGTTTACATATGTTTCCCAAAATCTCAGAGGTCTCATCGCGCAAGCAGGGACGGTTATCATACTCTTAAGGCAAGATTTATTTTTAATCATTTGATCGAGTCTCTACTTTTAAAACTCAGGATGTCGCATGTCAGGAGTTATAGATCACATAGTTTATAACTCCTGAGAGGCGACACGACGAATTGGTTCGAAAATTTTTACCCAGATCATTACCGAGAGTAATAACACTCTAAACCACAGTTAAGCATCATTGGGATTTCATGTCTCGGCGTTTTCTAGGTCCAAAAGTATTACCGTCGTAACCCCGATAGCCGAAACCATGAGATTCTTGTTAAAGTAACCCGGGTTAATGTTAAAGGTAAAAAATTTAGTCGTGGTTAAGCCCCTTCAGGAATTCGCAACTCGGCGTATTTTCCCTCAAAAGTTATACCTTCAAAGCACCGAGTCGCGAAGTCGCGATAAAAATAGAAACGTAATTAATTAAACACTTAATCTGGTTTTATCCTCCAATTTAATTAATCATATCATCGTGATATTGCAATTTTGCAACTCGGCTTACGAGCCTCCCAGAAGTTATACCTTCGAAGCTCTGAGTCGCAAAGTCGTGATCTCGCGATTTCGCAACTCAGCATACGAGCCTCCCAAAAGCTATACCTTCGAAGCTCCGAGTCGTGAAGTCGCGATATAAATAAAAACGTAATTAATTAAACACTTAATCTTGATTACGTTTTGTATTAACCAAAGCTAATCATCGCAATCTCGGGTCTTAGAGGTTCAAAGGGTTAAAGAAAAAACTCATGATGAGACGAGTGCCGAAAGATTAATTAACATTAAAAAAGGCCCGATTATTTAGGTTAATCCAACATTACCAGTGTTCTAATACAAAAATTAATATGCACAATTTACGAGGAAATTTAAAACTTTCCCTGTGCCAACTTGCACTACGAACTGTCAAAATCTAAGACATTAATTGGAAACGAGGCGAATTGACAAGTAAGGATTTGGTTTTTATTGCTAAACTTAAGAACGATTTGACCATTCTGTTCCTAAGGATGACCTAGCTTTAAATGGTCGAAGGCATGGATCTTTTATTTGTTGTCACAAGTTTCATTTTTATTCTACGCAAAGCAAACCTTTCTAGAGTGAACTAATTTCTGTATGTATACATATTGTTATTGCAGGAGAGAGAAAGAAGAATCCCCCGCCATGGCCCTGCGGAAAGCATCTAAAGCCACTGTTGAGGTTTCAAGACAAGGTTCAGACAACGTTTCTGATACTTCACCTCAAAGTGTCGACTCTATCAGGACCTAGTCACATATTCCTGAGGTTCTACAGTCTGAATTGGTAGATATTTCGGATGATTCTAGTGGAAATGAAAAAGACGACCTGATCACAAAGTATAAGATCATCATCCAGGCTCAAATGCATAAAGTGGCGGCTAGACCTCGTCTGCTCCCTTATTATGATATGGTCCGGTGGGCATTAGACCATATCGATATACCAACTAGAACCATCATCAATGAGAAGAGGGTCACCATTGGGACTTTCAGACGCGAACAATTGCAGGCTATGTACAAGTTGCCAGCAGTGTCCAACTTTGTTTACAATGCCAAATTCCTGGAGAATTTTAAACAAAAGGAATGTGAGCAATACGACAAGACTATGTCTAGTTTAATCAAAGACTGGGTTTCACACCCTGCAAAGTTCAGGGCGAACAGTAATGGTATATATTCAATAGCCTCTCTGGAACCACAGTTCAAATATATCGCTATGATGACCTGTAGATTATATGGTAGAGAGGACACCACACATTGTTTCCTTTAGTGGGTGCCTCTAATTCACACGGTCGTCGAAGGCTATTCCTTCGACTGGGCTAAAATGTTGTCTGATAGTTCGACCAATCGAGTTACAGAGTATCGAGCACAGAGGGAGAGCGGAAAGATTGCTTCATTCTTTATGTCCACGTTTATCATGGATGTCATGTGTTTTCTCACACCTTTTTCCTTGATGAGTTGGAGTTGGACTCCATCGGAGGCTGAACCCATCCATGTCTACCATTCAAAGATGTGGGAAGACAAAGTCTCATATTTTGTGTATGAAATTTTTAACTAAGTGATGGTACCACTGCATGTCACTATCTTTGGCCACCCGCCACCCAGGATCTCAGACAGTATCGCGGTAAATCTATGCAGTATAGTCGACTGGTACGTGGAAGTGGAATTTTCATATCTCAGGGTTTTCGACGCTTCTGTTCCTCCGAATGCCTTACCATTATTCATACCTGATAGGCCGGCTTGCTGTGAGGTTGCCAGACAAACTGTAATCGGTGGCGTAAGCAAGGAGCTTAAGGGATATTCTAAGAAGGTATGGCCACCTTTTCCTATTCATCTAAGTTCTTATTCTTTGTTAGATTTCGGGCATGCTAAAGTTGAGGTAGTAGCCCTGGAGGACCTGAAATTGGTTCATGTCGAATTCAAAAAGCATGATCGGCATAAGGTCGTAAGTAACCACTTAGGCAATTGCGGGCTTAAAAGGTTTGAGCATGAAAATTCACCCTTGGATGACATTTTCCGAGGCACGAGATCTTATGCCGAGGTTTTGGCTCAGATACAAGCCCTGGCTCCTGAAGAAAGGGATGATGTTTTGAAATTCCAAGAACATAGGGGGAGTTTTCTTCCCCCAGTATTACGGGGTAAAAATCCAATAACAGTAGAGGTGCAACAAAAGGGAGCCGAAGGCTCAAAAGATTCAGCACCCAGAAAAGAAGAACACTAGGATGGGAGGAGCAAACTAAGAGTCCGAAACCGGAAATAAAAACTCTCGATCTGCAAATAAAGAAAACTCCAGTTACCACTCCCGTCCAATAAACTAAGAAAATCGGAGATCTCATCACCTCCATTACTCCCTTACAGTCAACTCAAGGGAACATAGACGCAGGGTGGATTTCCAATGAAGAGTTGAGACCTGTAAGGATGGAAGAGCTCCCTCCGAATGAGTTCTTTTTTGATGAAAAGAGAAAAGCGGTTGTAAAAAGAGAATTCTATCAATAAGAGGGATCAACAACCAAGAAGTTCAAGGTGTTGACCGATGAGAAAGAAAATAATAAAGAAGAGTTTGCGATAGAAATAGCTGGGACATTAGGGGAGTATGCTACGACAAACCAATTTTCAGTGGGGGTTATGAAAAATCAGCTGAAGCGAAAAAATCGCCTCATCAAAACCTTAGAAGCTAGACTAGCCACAGCAGAAGAGGTTGCCTAGGACCAGGCAAGTGTGGGAATAGAACAAGCAAGAATGGCCGACAAAAAATAAATTGAGCTGCTCAAAGCTAAGCTTGAACAAGCAGAGTTGGTAGCTCAGACCAGTCAGATACAGGTGGGCCAACAAAAAGACTTGATTGAGTAGCTACAGGTTAAATCAGAGTTAGCTGAAAGCCAAGTTATAAACATCAGGATATTCCAATCCCAGGCTATGGAGATTCAGAGCAGAGTTTCTGCAGCCCAACGAAGTTTACTTGCCAAGATAGAGACGATTCAGGAAAGTTGCATGCTTATTGATCAAGTATCATAAAAATTATCTATCAGAGAGAGAGAAGCTGGAGAAGCTCGGGTCGCATTTCAAGAAGCTGTAATATCTACAACGAACAAAGAATCGGGAAAAAATTTGAAGATTTCCATTTCGGAACAGACCCAAGGTAATATTTTGTTGAAAGAATGGGAACGCAACATCTCAGAAGGCAAATTGAAAGCTAAGAAGATAAGGAAATCCTGTGAAGAGGCTTTCGATTCCATAGACAGAAATTTGTTAGGCATTGATAGCGAGAGTAATGCTGAGATGCTGAGCCAAACGGATATGGAGAAACTCTCGCTTGATATAAATGAAAAAGAAGAAAGAGATTCGGCCGAAATCTCACAAGTAACTATGGCAGACATAGTTCAAATAGATAAATGTATGATTAAACCAAATGTGCAATTGTGCGCTATTGACATCCTAGACCGATAGATGGAAGAAAGGTTGTCGCAATTAGTCTGAGATTGTTACATTGTTTAGGCCAATTGTCAAGCAGAACCTTCAAGGTTGATATCTCAGCTGGTGGAAAGATGTGTCACTTGTACCGAGCATGCGAGAGGGAAGGCTTTTGGTACCAAATAAAATCAGAGATAAAGAAATGAAATGATTGATCTCCTTCTTGTTGTAACTGAAAATCCTGGAATGATTGAGATTCCATCATATGTAAATCTGTATAAATATACAACAGAAGGAAGGAACAAGGGCTGGACCTTTTTGGGTCGATTGTAATAGAGATTTTTCTCCCTCGAGAGTTAATATAAAGAAAATCCGAAGATTCTCGATTCCATCATGACTGTGTTATGAGTTTGTTTCCTTGTATTTCATATTTCATTTCATTTCATATATGTATCTGATGAATGTTTCGCTATAATTTAGTAGAACCTCTACTATAGTGAATAAATTCTAGTGAACATTTTAGATTTCTATATATATTTTATGCTTCGTCAGGTTATTTCTTTATCCTTTTCTTCTTCTATTTATAAGTGAGATTCTCCCTTGATAGGAGCCTTACATGATAGACAACTTAATGTTTTCTTACACCTCACACACTTTTATTAAAATATAACTCAGTTACGGGAAAGGGCCTTTGGTTTGCAGCCTGTTTTCACCACTGGGGCTATAACTCTCCTTTATATGACCGAAATCGAGACATCATCTAAAAAAGTTTTGAGATTTTCTTATCATTATGTTCCTCTATGACTGTTCCTATGACAAGACAACCTAATATCCAACCCGGACTATCAGATCAAACACATATTGCCTTGAATCTTTTTGATATTATTCTTAAAACAAACACTACTCGGGTCAAACTCGAATGTTCGTGGGCAACGATTGAAAGGGACATAAACATCCAAGAATAGTTGGAAGCTAGACAACAACCTAGGAATCAACCCTAGCTTCCCTTGCCGAAGGTTGACATTTCTTCCTTCTCTACCCCTTACTCACTTTTGGATGCCTAGACACTGTACTTCTAAGCCTTAAGTACAGACTCTGGAACAACAGGTCTCAAAGCTTTTACCATGGTCAATGAAGGAAAACGAGGGTTGTATGATCTAAATTAGTATTTTAGGGATTTTAATATTTAACATATGAATGAGATTTGGGAAATATTAGAAAAATTTAGATGCATTGGATGGATTTGGAGACTGTGACCATGGTCATGCGAGAAAATAAAGGGTCTTAAGATCTAAATGAAACTTTTAATGCTCATGAACCATGCAGATGTCCTTGAACCACTACAAAGTTTCTTTCAAGGGGATATTTGGCCTCCAATTGGGATATGTGTGACGTTAGGTGGTTTCATGCACCAAGGATAGGTATAGGGGTCATAACCATGACAAGGAGAGAAAATAAAGTGACTCAAGTCATATATAAATATCTTAAGGATATTTTCCATGAACATGGACTCAAATCACCTCATAGGACCTCTAAAAAGGATCTTTGATCTCAAAATGGGATATGGATGCCTATAGTAGTTTTTTCATACCAAGGATGGATCTTGGTGTCTTAACCATGGTAAAGTAGTGAAAAGAAGAGACATATCAACTAAATGAATATTTCAGGGCTCATGGGATAAAATGGGGTCTTAAACCATTACATGCATCCTTTAAAGGTGATATTTAGCCACCAAGTGGGATACATATGCAATTAGGAGAATGTTTTGACCAAGGATGGGATTCAAGGCCTTATACATGTTAGGATAAAGACACATTAGACCAATTTTATACTAAATAACACCTAAGTGTTGAAATATCCTAACATCCCCCCTTAAGAACAACCTAGGATATGTTTGAAGGATTTACAAAGGTGACACAATAGGACAAAGAAGGAGGCATTAGAGCATATCCCCCCTTAATGACAACTTATTAAACACCTAACATAGATCAAAGTTTGGAAAACTTCACTTCTGTAAGAGACTTTGTTAAAATGTCACTTCTATAATGATTAAAGGATTAAACTATGATAAGATAGGAGGTTTTACAATAAGAAATTGAAGTCTTAATCTATTATTCTATGTATTTACTGTGCAAGGAGAAGGTAAAGATTCTTACAAATAGGCCATTCATAATTTTGATTGGTTTGGACATTGACAACATTGTCATCACTCATAATGATAGTACAAACTCCATAGGTGGGACATACAACCATGAACCCTAGAAATATTCTTTAGGCACTAGAGATTGTCCTTGGATCATGGTTAAGTACTTGATATCCATACCTAGTGTGCCAAACCTCTTACTAACATCCATATTATATTTTGGTGTAAATATTCCATTTATAGGGCTTGGTGTAAATATTCCATTTATGAAAAATTACTATTACTCCCAATACTGGAAGAGAGTTCCTTATCTATCACAGGATGACTCAGAACCTTGTAATGCTTTGTGTTGAGAAGGTTAGGTAAGAATGTGAGTAGAAAGGTTGGGATGAGAAATATAGAATCTTATTGCTTGGTTTTTTCACCATGTTGGCCTCATAGCCTAGGTTGGTGGTGCTATCTACACTAGATGGTTGTGGTTCAATGGAAATTTTCTCTTACATGACTAATCTCTTGGACCAATTTTTATTAAAAGATAAGTCTCATTTTTTTGTTTATGAATATGCAAAATTACTATTACTCCCAGTCATAAAAAAATTATGTTTTATGCATGCTATGTGTCATTTTTTTTTTCCAATTTTGAATTTAAGTATACAAGGAAATGAAGGAAAATTTTATGACGCAAGAGAAGAAAATGTTTTATACCTTTTCAAAAATGTGTTTTGGATTGTGGAGGTGACCACCCTTCAAACCTTCATTTTTCAAAGACATTAAAAGGTTAAATGACTGAATAATAGCTAAACATCTATAAGGAAATAACCATGTACACTCTAAGGGAGTTTTAGCCTTTGGAATACATTGTGCAAGAATATTAGATATGGAGTCTACCGAATAAAATATCATCCCATGCTTGAGCACCCCATGCATAATCAAAATCCATCTTAACCATGTGTATCTAGTGCATCATATTTTTGGAATTCATACTTTGTTGCAATCATCTTACATCAGCATGGCAATATCATGTCAATGTTGGAGAATGGATGTATGCATTTTCAAGTGCCTTGGTGGTTCTCAACTATCACCAAGTCATCAAAACCAATTTTATCTTACCAACTATTATCCACGAGGAAGATTGTATTGAAAATCTAAGGATAAGACCCCAGAAGAACTCCATCCTCGGTCACTAGGTTTCTTCCAGTCACTTTCAACTAGTTCAAGAAAATCATTGCTATATTTAGTTGTTTAACTACCAGGGTAATATTGCCATGTTACCAGAAAACCTATTTTGTTGGATACTGGAAAACTAGATTATTTGTTCACTAATTTACAATCAACAACTCTCATGAAAGATGTAGTAATCATTCACCTAGCCAATGAATTTGAATAGCAATTTAATGGATAGGATTGGAGCACTTTCTATTGCTTTAGATATTAGGAGGGAGCATATATTAGTATGTATCCTCTGCAAACCTTTAAGACCATACAGAAACTTGGGGAATCGCCATGGAAATTTCATATGTATGGAAAACATACACACTAAATGACCTAGAGCCAAACAAGCTCACAGGACTCCTATATAGCTAGCAAATTTGAGCAAGGAAGATGGAGCTAACAAAGGTGAAGGTTCTCACCAGGCTTGTGAGCCACAGGACATTTGCAAATAATTTTGAACCAGAATTATTTTGGGCAAGAATCCCCAAAAACTAACAGAGGTAGTGGCTGTAAAGAAACCATCTGACTCTGCATGTAAATATGAAATCAATCTTCACGTATGAATCAATCCTGGCACAATAGCTCAGAGGTAACAAATATAGGATTTGTAATCATAGAAATGCATCCCCACCTCAAACAATAACAAGAAAAGGGTTTTCAGGTAGAAGACAATGATGATGATGGATGAGGGTAAAGGTTAATCACCTAAGGCCATTGTTTAGAAAAAATAGCCCTAATGCTTGAGACTAAGAAATAAAGAAATTATATTAATGTCCACAATATACCAGCAGCACCAAGAAAAGTTACACAAAATTAACTAAGAACTACAACTTATAGTTTCGTTCTTTTCATCAATTTGGTCACATGTAATTAAGCTTTCCCAAAATGCAACCCTAATTATTACTCGAATACTAGTTCTTTGCTAAATACAATTTCAATTCTCAATGATCATATTTCCCCCTTCCCACC
>SNQJ01S0132580.1:0-11084 GCA_010110895.2 Picea sitchensis | reverse complement strand
CAATGTTCTTTGTCAGACTTGGAGAAGACTGTTATGTCATCTAGGTAAATCACCACAAACCTATATTTCTCCCCGATGAAGGCTATGTCCATGGCTTGCTGAAATGTGGCTCCTGCATTCATCAACCCAAAAGGCATTTTGGAATACATGAATGTTTCCCAAGGGGTGGTGAAGGCCGTTTTTTCTCTGTCTTCAGGCATAACTGAGACTTGATTGTAGCCAGAGAAACCATCAATCATGGACATCCTGGAAGCTCCTGTAACCCTCTGCAATATATGTTCCATGTTGGGCAGGGGATAATTATATTTCTTTGAGCTCTTGTTCAGGTTCCTGAAGTCAACACAAAGCCTGATTTCTCCACTTTTCTTCCTTATCGGAACCAAATTGGCCACCCATTCGGAATATATTAAGGGGACGATGATTTGGGCTTATAACAGCTTCTTCACTTCTTTCTCCATGACAGGCAACAACATGGGATTTATCTGTCTTAGCTTCTGCCTGAATGGCTTTGCCTCTTCCTTCAGTGGGATCTTGTGTTCAATGATGGATGTGTCATATGTCTTGAGGTCTTCATAGGTCCATGAAAACACATCAACAAACTCTCTCAGCAACTCAGTATATTCGGCCCTCTGTTCTCTGGTCAAACCCCTTGACAACTTGACAAACTTAGGCTCCTCTGGTGTGCCAATGTTGCACTCGGCTGTGTCAGCATCTTCATCCGAAACCCTGCCCTTTACTGCCACATCATTTCCATCGAACAATCTTTCTAAAGGGACTATTCCCCTCAGAATGTGATTGCTAGGCAGCTGAATAATGTCATGCTTTGCTATTTTACTTAGCAACTTACCCCCATCAAGCCCTTCCTCAGAGACAAAATCTTGGTCGATATGCATCTCTGAAAATTCTTCGACCTTCTCCAAGAACTTCTTGATCTCGAGATCATCCTTGAACACCTTCCAATGTTTGACGTTGTAAGGTATGGAGGGCCTATATTTTACTTCTACATCGTATCTAAATTTGGGCGGCAAGGGTACTTTGAAATTGCTCGTTGATGTAGCCAAAGAATCTGCCACTGTGTTTTCCTCTCTTGGGATGAAAGAAATGTTAAACGCTGAGGAGAAACTATTAATTAGGTCCCATACCTCATTTCTGTAACTCCTGAGTCGAGGATGCTTAGCCTGATAAGCGTTTCTGATCTGCTGGACCACCAACTCTGCATCTCCAAATGCTGCTACCTCCTGGATTCCTATTTCTCTTGCAGCTCTTTATCCTAGGATGAGAGCTTCATATTCTGCCACATTGTTGGTAGCTTCAAATTCTAGTTTGTACGACAGAGATATGGCTTCTTGAGCAGGGGACACAAAAACTACCCCAGCTCCAGCGCTTTCCCTGGAAGAGGCTCCGTCAAAGAACATTTTCTAGATGGGGGTGATGGAGGGAGGAAATTTAGGGGAAATGGTGGGTTTCTTTCTAAGTTTGAGAGGAGGCTCAGGGGAATGAGTGAGCTGTAGTAAAATGGAACCTAAATCAGTGTCTAAGGAAAAAATGGGATGGTTGGTAGGGTTGGCCTCATCACTGATTATATAGGCCAGCAGGGCTTCCCTGTATAGTCTTCTATGTTCTCCTCCAAACATTGGGATAGTAGCATATGTTAGGTCCATATGCAAATTTCCCCCCAGTCTCTTTATCCAAGATCTTGATAACAACATACCGAACTTGGGGGGAACATCGGACACTACAATATCCATGACCACACTTTTCATGGGCAGTTGAAACAAGGTCACAACTAGGTCCTTAATAACCCCAAGACACTGAACTCTCCTGGAGTCAAAGGAATAGAGGTCATGATAGGCTCGGGTGACTTCTAGCCCTAATTCTTCCATGACAGTCTTGGGCATGAGGTTGTGGGAAGCCCCTGAGTCCATCAAGCAGTTGTGGAGCACTTTATCATGTATGTTCAGGGATGTGTAGAAAGGAGGGGAAGAGTCATCCCTATCTTCTACCATGGGGCCTAGGACAACTGCTGGCTTTTCATCTTGGAGGTTTATGGAGTCTGTGGGAAGGCATGAGGCCTCAGACTGCAAAATCTCGGAGAGGTTCTTTTTGAATTCTTCATGTTTAATGAGCTCGGTGAGGGGCACAGGGATTCTAATCTTTTGAATCTCATGCTCGAAATTAAAAGAAGATGTAATTTTTGGAATTTCTCTTATTTCAGGAACATGATTGTGGACAATGGGGGATAGGGGTTGAGCCTTCTTACCTCTGTGACTGGCTGCTACTTCATTAGCAGGTTTCTCTGTTCTAGTGTACTGCTCAGGAATATCAGGTGCTGCTGTCTTTTTGTTGGACCTCAGGTTGTACCTCCCTTGGCCGCCGCCAACCTTGTCTCCCTTGCTCAATTCATTTAGATGACTGTCCATGAGAGACTCCTCATAAGTTGATTGAGTGAGATGAGGGAAAGGAGGAGTATCTCCGAAGCAGTGAATTTCAGGATCAAGCTCATATGTTTCTCTTTCTTCCTCATCGACTAAAAAATTGTTCTGAAGAGGGGCCTGGATTTTCTGATCTTCTCTGTCTCTTCCCCTCTCTCTTTGCATGGTTGGGGAAGGAACATTGTTTGGCCTCCTGAAACCTCCTTTGATTTTGGCACCCTAAGGACCCTTGTACCCTTGCCTCCTTTCCACCTTCAGTCTCTCCATCTCTTCAGACAGAAACTTCATCATCTGGGTCAGTTCATCCACTTGAGGGTGGGGCACCGATAGGCCAGAATTTGAGGCTTTGGATTTCCCCTTTCTTCTATATGCGTCCTCTTTGCTCCTCAGTCTGTCAGCCGCTAATACATTAGATTCCACTTTGACAGTTGCGTCTTGCATTTGGGCTAGGGAGGTGGCTCTTCTTTCTCTCAATAGAAGACAAAAATCGGGGTCGAAAGCACCAGCATAGGAAATTTGGGCAGAGGCTTCTGAGGGATTTATCTCCACAGGAATCTTATTATACATCTTATTAAATATTTTGGAGAAGTCAGAGACAAACTCTCCTTCCATTTTCTTCAAATACCCAAACTCTGTCATGTAGTACATGAAATCCTTCCTATCTCCCCACTGCCTCAGGAAAACACCATCCAGAGCTTCAATTCCAGCAATAGATCCAGGGGCCAATCCTCTAAACCACTTCCTCACTTCACCATCCAGGCTCTGGAAAAAGACTCTCATCCAGACATCCTCGTCTTCAATGTTCAGGTTGTCTGCATAACTGTAGAAAGTAGCCAGGTTCTCTTCCGCAGTTATGTCTCCTTCTCCAGTGAACTTGGGCATATACTTCAAGTAATCTCCAGCTGGGAGAGGATGCATGGGTTACGGTAGGATTAAGGGAGCATATCTAGCAGCGATGATGGCGTCCATTCTAGTTAGAGGGGTATTAGCACCAGCCATTGGAACAACGGATGTGGGAGACCTAGGGGGCGATGAGGCTTGAAAAGGGGAGACAGGAGATGAGCTTACAGAGTGGAGGGGGGAATGTGGCGAATATGGAGAACGAGATTGTATGCTTGGAGGCACCGAAAGCTCTCTTCTTCCAGCAACAGTAACAACAGGAGGAGGTGTGGTAAAACCCTGAGTAGGAGAAAATTCAGAGGTACTAGGTTTGAAACAGGGTATCACCTCTGGGGAGAAAGGAGTGATGAGGACTTCTCCTACTAACTCAAGGCCAAGAGGAGAGAAACCAGCAGGAACACTCCCAAAATTTACACTGCGGGAAACTCTGATGGGAGGTAAAGTAACAGGACAAAACGAGGGGGAAGGGGTTTCTACAGAAACATGCAAATCATAAAAAATACTTGTTTTAGCAGTAGAGGCACCGTATCCCGAGGATTTACCCTTTCTGATAACCTTCTTTGGGTTTGCTTCAGGTGGTGATAATGGAAATTGTGGATTAGACCTTGTGTGCCTGCCTCTCGAAGCCACGGCTGAAACAATGGAAGCGCTTCTGGGTTCGCATCAATGGAATTCCACAGCGGAGTCGCGTCAGTGGAGTCGTCAGGTGCATAGTAGCAATCTCAATAGTTCTGATATCTGATGCACCTTTAGAATCAGCTGATCGTTGTCATTCAATCCCAAGGAAAATATTCAACTTTGTCCCCGGTAACGACGCCAAAAATGTTAGCGTCGGAAGTCACTCCTGGATTGCTTGCAGGAGCAGAGTCCGACACCCATCAGGTTTATGTCACGATAATTTGAAATTGGTGATCAGATGGGTAGAGACTCGGGGCGATATCACTCTAACTCATGGACTGGGCCTGGTACGTAAGTGACAAAGGAGGTCTTGATCTAAATTCAGCCAGTGGGTTGATTAAAAGATGGACAGGTAGAAGACTTGGTAGGGAGGGTGAACAAACTACTTTGGGCAACAGGCTTTCAGCAGCATGTAGAAGAAAGACTCTGAATGCAAGATCCTCTTGGTTCAGGGTCTCAAGAAACTGGAAGGGGACTTGACTGGATCCTCCAATTCCAGGTCACTCAGCGCTGGGAAAATCACAAGGACCGATTAGAGACAACGTAACTATTACAGTGATCCATTCCAACATCATCTTATAACAGCTACAACTCGACTGGATCCTCCAATTCCGAGATGCTCTAACATAGTGTAAACAAAGGCGTGAAATAAACTGGCATTCATAAGGCAAGAAGTCTCAAAAGTCCATACATAACCAGATTAATAGTGCTTCGTTAAAACTTTACAACCGGGAGCTCTGCTCAACCATCGATCCATACAAAAATGGTGAAAACACCTACATATACTCAAAACAACAACAACAACACAATCGAGACATTGCATTAAAAAACTTTGCGTCTGCATGGCTTCTGACAATCTGCACCTGCAGCCTCTGAACGATCGTGCACCTATGGCAGACGCAATCGCACTCCTGACAGTTTCATGGGTGAATCGACATGCCTTTAATTCATAGCCAGACTTTCCCATTATGGCGGAGGTGATGTCCAACCACTACCAACTACCTTAATAACTGTTGTATTGGGGTTTGCGAATGGCCTGGCTGACTCGGCACCTTTGGGACTTGGAAGGTCCCTCGGACTTCCACCTAGATTAGCTAAATGGCCTGATGAATATGCGTGGAAGCCAGCGCGAAGGATGGGGCGCATAATGGGAGTGGTGGTGCCAGAATCATGAGGGTGAGATAAGAAGTGATGAGGTGTGAGAGAGGTTACAGGGGAAGACACATGGCGGAAGGAAATAAGCGAAGGGAGCAGAAGATGAGATATAATGGGCTTGTCATTAATGGGAGGATGACGTGGAATGGAGTGAGACACATGGAAGATGGTGAGTGGATGATGATATGGGTAGGAAGAGACCACATGGACGGAAGGAGGGGAGATAGACAGGTGTCGGAGGATGAGGAAGGGCTAAAGGGAGCGAGCCTCATCTCACGGTCAAGTGAATAACAGATGGAAATGGAGAGGATGGTACGAAAGACGACACGACAGGAAAGGGGCCCACGTTGGTTAAAAGCAGAGCAACTGAGAAGGATGGGACCGTCCAATCACCATTGATCTGGGCACACTGATATTGGCCGTTGGGAAGATGTACGCCTGATTCCGGACCCCCCCCCTCCGCTTAAAGGTAGAAAGGCGGGGGGGCTCCAGAATTTCCTTGTGCACCGTTGATCTAGGCACGCTGATCTTGGCCGTTGAAGAGGTGCGCCCTCAATTCTGGACCCCCCCCCTTCACTTAAAGGTAGAAAGGCAGGGGGGCTCCGAAATCCGACGTGCGTCGTTGATCCGGGCGCTCTACTCCTTGTCGTCCAGATTTGACTGTCTTTTAGCCCAGGAGCATTTTGCATACGTCACTTATGATAAGTGGGTTTTTAACCCACTCTTTTGCATTCTAACCCCCCTTGCAACAAATTTTGCTAACAGGTTGCACAGAGGAAAATGATATAGAGCATGAAGAGTCAGGTTACATGACCGAGGATATGTGTAGCACCGCTATTTGGAAATTGTTTTTTGATGGTGCCTCGTCTTGTGAAGGGGTTGGTGCAGGAGTTCTCTTTGTGGCACCTGAAGAAAAGTTTGTTGTCCCTTTTTCTTACAGACTATAATGGGATATATATTATACTAACAATGTATGTGAATACGAAGCCTTGGTCTTAGGATTAGAGGCTATCAGGAGGCTAAAAATAAAAAACCTAGAGGTATACGGAGATGCAGAGTTGATAGTCAAACAAGTAAATAGGCAATACCAAGCCAAGCATCCCAGATTAAGATCATACAAAAATTGTGCCTGGGATCTGATGGAAAACTTTTTCTCATCTATGAATGTCCACTTCATCCCATGCACAGAAAACTTACAGGCTGATACATTAGCTAAAGCATCTTCAACTTTCACTCCTCCTACAACCTTTAAATTGAAATATCACATAGAGATAAGACACAGACCATCTATACCGGATAAAATCCAACACTGGCAGTTTTTTGAGGATGATGAACAAATTAAGAAGTTTCTTGAAGCAGTAGGTGAGTTTTCTAAAACTCACGTAGATCAAGAAAATCAGAATGAAAAAATATGGATCATGCAAGAAGGGGAGGACCCTCAAACTTTCCAAGACAAAATCGCAAATCATCACATGCTGGTCCTAAAAAATAACCAGATTCTGAAAGGATTGATCCCTCTGGAAAGACTATTTGATCAAAACGATATACCTCTAAAATCCACCTTACAACCCCAACCAGAAGAGGTTGAGGACTGTGACATAGGAACCAAAGAAGAGTCCAGGATGGTTAAGATATCTAAACTCCTTCCCCCTGAAATAAAAGGCAAGTATAAGGACCTACTCAAACAATTTAAAGACGGTTTCACCTGGTCTTATGACGAGTTAAGAACATACGACACTACCGTGATCGATCACAAGATACCTCTAAAGCCTGGGGTGAAACCCTTTAGACAAAAACTTAGGCAGATCAACCCCATTTTATTGCCTGTGGTCGAGAGAGAAGTGAAGAAGCTTTTAGAGGCGAAAATTATAGTACCTCTAAAATATTTGCACTAGGTGGAAAACCTGGTCCCGGTCAGAAAAAAGAGTGGGGAAATTAGACTGTGCATGGATTTCAGAAATTTAAATAAGTCCTCTCTTAAAGACAACTATTCGCTACCTAAAATGGATCACGTGCTAGAAAGGGAATTTGGGGTGAACAGAATGTCTATGATTGACAGTTTCTCTGGATATAATCAAATTGCCATGAATGAACAAGATAAAGAAAAAACAACTTTTACTACTCCTTGGGGTAGGTTCATGTATGATAAAATGTCTTTCGGTTTGATGAATGTAGGAGACACGTTCCAATGCGCTATGGACATCACTTTTTTCGGAGAAAGGGATAAGTTCGTAGTCATCTATCTCGATGATTTAACGGTTTTCTCCAAATCTGACGAAGAGCATTTGGTACATCTTGAACAAACTTTCAAAAAATGTCGCAGGTTTGGTCTGTCCTTAAATCCCAAGAAATTACACTTCACCATGCAAGAAGGTAAAATTTTGGGTCATATTGTATCTAAGGATGGAATAAAGATTGATCCTAAGAGGGTTGAAGCGATAGACACTATAAACATTCCTAGAAATGTAAAAGAAATTCAATCTTTCTTAGGAAAAATAATTTGTTTACGAAGATTTATCCCAAATTTCGCTAAAATTGTAAAATTGATCACAGATATGCTGAAAAAGAACAACGAAGTAAAGTGGACAACAGAGGCCAAAGCGTCATTCGCACACATTAAGAAATTCATAGCTGAGGCACCTGTATTGGCAAGTCCCAATTATCTTATTTTCTCGTTTGCCTCCAAACACATGATTGCTGCGGTGCTCCTCCAAAAAAATGAAGAGGGTTTCGAACAACCGATCACCTTTTTCATCAAGAGCCTCAGAGACGCAGAGCTTAAATATGATATAATAGAAAAACAAGCGTATGCCATGGTAAAAGCACTGAAGGCATTTAGAACATATGTACTACACTCCAAGATAATCGCATATGTACCTACAAGTTCTGTGAAAGATATTTTGGTACAACCAGACAACCATGGGAAAAGAGGACGATGGCTTGCCAAGATTCAAGAATTTGACCTGGAAATCAAACCTACTAAACTAATAAAGGGACAAGGCCTGGCCAAACTTTTGGCTGAATCAAATCTCAGATCTCTAGATATAAACTGCCTGCAGGAAGGTGAGGAAGACATGAACATAAATGAACTTGATGAACGAAAAAATGCTATTAAGATCGAGGAGAAGTTCATATCATCAGTATGGTACAGAAACATAGTATCCTACCTGCTGACTCTAAAATACCCAAGTGAACTATCGCCATCAAAAGCCAGGACTTTAAAGCTTCATGCGGTTAAGTATTGTATTGCCGAAAATCAACTATATTGGAAAGACCCACTCGGTTTCTTGTTAATCTGCTTAGTAGAATCAGAAACAGAAAGGGTTATAAGTGAATTTCATGAAGGAGTGTGTGGAGGACATCACGCATGGAGGACCACAGCTTACAAAATCCTGAGGGCTGGGTATTACTAGCCAAAAATTTTCTCAGACGTTAACGCCAAGGTCCGAGCCTGTAACCCTTGTCAGCTATTTGCAGGCAAACAGAAATTCCCGGCACTACCTTTAATTCTGGTCAAAATGGAAGCCCCTTTTCAACAATGGGGGCTAGATTTTATAGGAGAGATTAACCCACATTCTAGCGCCGAACACAAGTGGATCTTAGCTGCCACAGACTACTTTACTAAATGGGTAGAAGCTATTCCAACCAAAAGGGAAACTGACTCAGTGGTAATAGATTTCTTAGAAGACAATATCTTGTCAAGATTTGGTTGCCCCCGAAAGATAGTCACAGATAATGCCCAGGATTTCAAATCTATGGCTATGATCAGCTTCTGCCAAAAGTATAATATCATTCTTGGCCATTCTACAACGTACTACCCCCAAGGAAATGGACTGGACGAGTCGTCTAACAAGAGCCTGATCAATATAATTAAGAAAGTGTTGGATGAAAACAAAAAGTCTTGGCATGTGCATTTAAAGTACGCATTGTGGGCGAATCACATAGGCACTAAAAAGCCTATTTTCATTTCCCCTTTTCAGATGGTATATGTGACAAATGCGGTGTTACCTATAAATTTAGCGCTCCCCGTGATGAAATTGTGGCAAGATCAGAAATAAGAACCTAATCATGTCACCAAGAGGATAAACCAGCTAATCGAGGTTCAATAGCATAGGGTCGAAGTAGATGAAAGGTTGCAGAAGTATCAAGATGACATGAAGGCATTATTCAACCGTAAGGAAAAGTACAAAGATTTTCTCCCAGGTGATTTAGTTTTAAGGTGGGATGCAAGGAGGGAAGAAACAACGAAACATGGTAAATTCGATCACCTATGGTATGGGCCGTTCAGAGTCTCGGCTCTCGAAGGAAAAAAAACTTTCCTACTAGAAAATATGGACGGTGAAATCCTCAACGCCCCTGTCAATGGGCGTTACCTAAAGCATTATATGACATAAGCAGTCGCCAAAAAAAAAGAAAAAATGTATATTTCATATATAGAATTTTTTACACATGTATATATATTTCATTACGCATTGCTAATTTGATTTTCTTTTCTTTTCGTAAATTATTGACACCTTTAAAAAAATCCTCAATAATCTTCATATTTGCCTTTTACAGGTTTTCAGCTGCAAACAGAACAAGAAGGAGAGGTACACAGAAAGTCGAGTATCGGAAAATAAATTGGCTTAAACAGGTGATATAAAGGATTTTTGATAGTTTGAGAAGAAAATGAAATGGTAAGGTAAAGGTAAGATTTCCTAAAAAGACTTGTTCTGAAGGGCTATCAAAGAAATCCAAGGTAACCTCATAAGATACAAAAACATCATCTGAACTAATAAATAAAAGAATATTTCCACAGTTAATCGTTTATGAAAGAATCAGATGAAATAAACAAGTTACTCAAAGTAAAGCGCCCCCGAAAAAAAATTTCAAGAGTCAGTTTTGATTTTTGGACCTCTGTTTTTCAGTTTATAGCTCTCCATCTATCATCCTTTTATGTTTTCTGGTTTACCTTTGAAAAGCCAACATCTTTCCGGTTTAGCATACGTAGGGAGAAGAGATTACGTTTTAACCTCAAGAGCTTCAAAGCAGATTGTGAAAAGTAAGCTAGTCTTCACAAATCCTTTGTCCCCTGCTAAACAAAGTGACGCTTAAGTGATCCCGACTTTTCTAGGTTTTTCAATAGTTTCATAGGATTGAGGCTTGCTCAAATAGAACACCCCCCAAAAAATATTTTTTTCCTTTCTTCCTGCGAACAAAGGTGTTGTGAAAGTTAAGGAAAGGTTTGTACCAAGTAATCAAAGTAAGTTGACAGACCTATAATGCAAAATATTACACAGATATTAGACCTCATATAAACTGATTGCCCCCATATTCGCGCTCTAAAAAAAAAAAGCAAATTATAAGACAGGTGGTGAAAGGAAATTCAGAAATGATTTCCCCCATCTAGTCCAAAAGACGATGAAAGGAAATTCAGAAATGATTGCCCTTGTCTCAGCATTTAAATGCATAAATATATTCCAAAGTGGTGAAAGGAAATTCAGTAAAAAGGGCCAGATAACTTCACCGGGGCACTGAACATGCTCGTTGGCAGTGAAGCAATATCTGAGATATCTGTAAGGCTGTTATACATGAATATCACTCTACTTTGGTAACCAATTCTTTTTAAAACCTGATCTATATCCCAAGTTCAAACAAGGCTTCCTGATTAAAAACATATAATTTTCTTCTTTTGATGCAAGCCGATAGCCACAAGATCCATTGGGTCCTCTAGAACTGTTTTGATTATCTTAATGCAGACCTAAATTCAGTAACGGGAAGGAGAAAGTCATGAAATGGACTATAGCTGAGTTTAAAAAGTATCTTAGTCTTGAAATCTTTTCGAAGGTAAAAGATGGAATCCCTTTCCCCTTCGGTATCCTATTCTAAGGAACATTTTCGTTGGATTAAAGCCATTGACTCCATTTACCCAATATATGG
>SNQJ01S0132577.1:9571-32073 GCA_010110895.2 Picea sitchensis | reverse complement strand
TTGCGACAGTATATTGTTTTCCAAAAATGGACACCGCATGCGAAAGTTATCGCGTTCTAAACTTTTTCCCAAACATGCAAAAAGTCAAAGGTCAAAGTCAACTGGTCAAAAGGTCGTACAATTGATGTGGAAGATGACATCAGCAGTACATCATGATGAAGTCAACAATACATTATGTTGATGTCAGCATGACATGTGGCAGGACCAGGACATGTCACGTGTCAGTTATTTTTGGCATTTTCAGGGGTGATTTGGACTAATAAAAATGTGACATGTGGCACTGTACGGAGGTGATGCATGGTAGTACGACAAGATGACATGGAAGTATAGAGGCTGACATGGAAGCTGACTGGACAGGCTGACATGGCAGTATGGAAGGCTGACGTTGAACTATATGGACAATGATGTGGCACTGTATGGATGATGACGTGGTAGCTGACTGGGAAGGCTGACGTGGCATTACAGAAGGCTAACATGGCACTCTACAAATGATGACATGGAACTGTACATATGATGACATGGCATGCTGACATGGCTTGGGACAATGACGAGGTGACACACGGTCCAATGAAGAGTTTCCACGTGGCACCTTGTAGAAGGTCAAAGTGGTTTGGCGGTTTCTGCCAAATCTGTCGGTTACCACCAAATCTGGTGGTAATCCTCCAAATTTGGCGAAATCCCGTTAAGTTTTGTTAACTATCCCTAAATTTTGAGGAGTCTAGATTATTTACCCGGGCACATAAATTGATACAAGAGATTTTTTGGCACGTAGTTTGAGACTATACAGGTCTAACAGGGTGCAATATTTGGATTTGTGTTGAGGGGAGGTCTTGAGGGCCTGTTTAGAAGTAGGTCGAGTTTATACTCAAAAGTTGTAGAATTTCGAGGGGAGCCCGAATATGATTATGTTTTTGCATCCAAGTAGTCGAACATAAAAGTGCCTCCATATCCTAAGATGTCGAGCCAAGCATCGTCGAGTTCATACTCAAAAGTCTCAGAATTACCTGTTGTAGTCATTGGTGATGTATGTTTCTATCCAGAAGTTGCAGATATGAAAGGTGGTTTCAGGGGATGTTATGTAAGCATGTTATGTTTTAAGCATTAAATATTAATAATAATCCTCCCACTGAAGACAAAGGCCTGGAGATGTAGCACTCTTTCATACTGTAATGCTCTGATACCATTCTGTAATGCTCCCCCAGCCGTCATCCAACCCACTGGTCGGGCAGACACTACTGTGCGGAACAACATCATTCTCATAGTTGATTGATAACATGAATTTAAATAAAATGAAACACATTTGACTCAGAGTAAGCATAAGAATTACTGCTAACACAAATATTCCCTGGCATTAACAATAATTCATCTGCACAGCATAATACATGATAAAATATAAGCATCAGAGGCATGCAAAACATAACATTTAACATAAGCCGATACTTATATTTGAAACTATGGTAATTCCACCAACCATGTACAAGCCTTCCACGAACCTCGCAGCCTTAGACCACACTGCTCATCAAGCTCAGCAGTGGGTCACCCCCGAGCTGGGACTAAGCTCCACCCCAAGGAAAGGAATTCTAGGCTAGGCTGAGGTTATAGGGAAAACAACACATAATGACTGGAAGGATTCTTCCCAGGATGCCATCTTACGCCCACTCCTCCTGGACTCTCATTCCCCACATGCCTGTTTCGCCCGGGAGTATACAATTTCACAAGCATAGTCCATCAATGCTACACCTCCCTCTCTGGGTCTCAACAACAGGATGGATCAGGAAGTCTCAGAGCCTAAAGCTGGTGCTGGACACTCTCTAGAAGAAACCACTTCCCAGCAAACTCTCTCACCTGGAGATAGTTGTTCACAGGCCTGATAACCCGCCTCTTCCAACAACAATCACCTCCCTCACCTAGAGAGAGGTTAAACACAGGCTAAGAACGAACTCACACTATCCAGTAAGCCACGCGCAGTCCAACACTGTGTGGCCACAAGAGCCAACTGGGAAAACAGACATGGGCTTCCCAAACAGGCTCAATAATCATGAAATAGACTCACAGTTTTGGTTTCGGGTTTGAACAAGTTGTACAGAGATCCCAAGCACAGGCTCAAACTGTTCAGACAGAGGTTGTACTGGCTATCTCAGAAATCAACACAGGATTTTTAGCTTTCAGGGTTGCACCAGGGTATTCTTGCAGAGGTCAGACCATTCATGTTCAGACGGTCGAGTAGAATGGAGGAGGAACCCCCAACATGACTCATCTCAGCCATTTTATTTGCATGTGCCTGGGTTGACACTTGTCACCCATGCGACTGCATTCTTTCCTTCAACATGTGTTCCTTCCATTTGGAAGTTGCTTGTTCTTCCAAAAAGAACTTAGGATAAAACATATTATTCACATGTCTTTTGGAATAATATTAAAATATTATTCCCAAGGACTTAAGCCCCTAGGCTTATCCCCTAGGATCAACACTTAGTCCCTTTTCCTTTGAATCTCGCCTATGTTCTAGGAACGTTGTCCCTCCTGAGCTTTGTCGACTGTGAAACCTTGAAGGGTTTCTCGACCTCCTACTCCTCTTTGTTGTTACTCTATGAAAAACAACACTATCCTTCCTGAGCTTCAAAACTTCAACCTCTAAGGGATTCAACCATTGCCTTCTCCTTCAAATGGATATTGATTCCCTCTGGCAACTTCTTTCTCAAGCACGCTTTATTGAGCCTACAGGGTTTTTAGTAATCCTGTGAGTGTCTTCCTGTGACACTTCTCCTATCTCAGAACTTGAAAGAGTTCCTTCTGTGCACACTTGCACCAACTGGATGCCCTTCCTGGAAAACTTCTCCAGAATCCTCAGTGACTTTGTCTTCTCACTGAAATCAAAATAGAGTTCTCCTCAATTCATCCTGTGCATTTTATCAATTCCCTCTTGGCAAGGTCTCACAGAATTCTCAGAAATTTTGTCTTCCTTCTCGACACTTCTCCCTCCTCTAATCTCAAAATAGAGTTCTTCTGTGCACTCTATGCACTTGCTCAATTCCCTCCTGGCAGAGCTTCCACAGAACCCTCAGTGATTTTGTTTTCTCGATGCTTTCCTCTGCACAGTCTTACCTCCAAGGATTCCTACCATCCGTTCAGGTTCTCAGTGACTTCTTTCCAAATATCTTGGCATCAATTCTTTTGGACTGGACTTCCTCCCTAACTTGAAGGATTTCGAATATTTCGAAGGCTTCGATGGTGTTTTCCAAAAGACTTTATGGTGCCCTCTTGGCACCCTCTACGCTCGTCTCCTTGAGTCTTTCGAACTTAAAACAAGTTCCCTCTATAAGCACTCCTTGCGCTGGATATGCACACTGTACATACAAAAGTTCTACGCTATCTCTTCTGAGCTTCATTTTCTAAACTGGAAGCATTATGTGTATCTTCCATTTCTTTTCACTTTGTGGCAATTCAAATCAATTCTGGCACTCGTCAAACTTCTACAATAAAAATGCACAAATGACTAGAATTTGTCAAGCCTTTGTTTCTTGACAATTCCTTCATCATTCATAAACAATCCAATTTAAGAAAATGTTTCAATTTCACGAATTTTTCAAGCTCTGCTCGACTCTGCAATTTTCGGGACTTCGGGACATCGGGTTTCTGGGTTTTGTTCCATGAGGATCCAACAGTTAAATCCTCGTCGATTATTTTGTCTTCGAAAATTTAGGGATTTTGGCAGTTCGGTTTTCGGGTCTTCGGTACCCGGGAGTTCACGATGTAGCGACTCCAAGTCTCTCATCATTTAAATCCCCGAATTTTGAAAATTCTATTTCCTTTAACCTCCGGGTCCACAGAGCACAATTGTCTCCCACATCCACCATGGCAAGTGACACACTCAGGAGGGTCCACGTCACCTTTGGTGACATCATCGAGTCCCACCACTCTCTCTTTTCTTCTCGAACCACTGGCACATGGTACACATCCATGTGCCCACGTCCCTTCCAAGTGAAATCCAATGGTTAGACCTCTGTCATATCTACGACGCATATCCTTTCGACGTTTCAGGATTTCGGGGTTTCGGGTTTTCGGTAACCGGGAGTTCGTGATTTAGCGACTCCAAGTCTCTCATCATTTCAATCCCCGAATTTCGAAATGATCCAATGGTGTAGATCGCTTCAGGATTTCGGGTCGGTTCTTCCATCTTCGAATATTTCAGGACTTCAGGTTTTTGGGTTTTTGGTAACCGTGGTTTCATGACTTGTGACAATGAGGGATCTCTCCCTTTGGTTTCTCAGATGCTGAAATGCCGACCGACAGCCATGTATCCCTGCGATAGACGATCGTCATGATTTCGGGATTTTGCGTATCGCGATTTCCACACTCCTATGCAACTCCAAAGGTTTTTAAACCTTGTGCATGTTCTCCAGATATGACGGTTGTGAGGGTTCTCCTTTCCTCCCGAACAGATCCTACAGCTCCAACACTTCATGCGTTAGGCTCTCTCTCTCTCCCGGTGGCCATATACCACACTGGTTGTGGTTCTAAAATACCGCTAAACCTCCTGATCTTTGTAACACAGTCAAGTGACTCCTTGACACTCAGGAACATTCCGGGGTTTGAAATTGGCCCTCCTGACACAATTTCTTCTCAAAAATTTTGGTTCGAAGACCACTTATCCGACCCATCTAGGCTCAGCGCTGAAACCTTGGCTCTGATACCAAACTGTAGCACTCTTTCATACCATAACGCTTTGATACCATTTTGTAATGCTCCCCCGACCGTCATCCAACCCATTGGCGGGGCAGACGCTACTGTGCGGAACAACATCATTCTCATAGTTGATTGATAACATGGATTTAAATCAAATGAAACACATTTGACTCAGAGTAATCATAAGAATTATTTCTAACACAAATATTCCTTGGCATTAACAATAATTCATCTGCACAACAGAATACATGATAAAATATAAGCATCATCGGCATGCAAGACATAACATTTAACATAAGTTGATACTTATCTTTGAAAATGTGGTAATTCCACCAACCATGTGCAAGCCTTCCATGAACCTCCCAGCCTTAGACCAAGTTTCTCATCAAGCTCAGTAGTGGGTCACCCCCGAGCTAGGACTAAGCTCCACCCCAAGGCAAGGAATCCTAATCTAGGCTGAGGTTACAAGGAAAAAAACACAAAATGACTGGAAGGATTCTTCCTAGGATTCTATCTTACGCCCACTACTCTCAAACTCTCATTCCAAACATGCATGTTCCTCCTGGGAGTATACACCTTCACAAGCACAATCCATCGGTGCTACACCTCCCTCTCTGGGTCTCGACAACAGGCTGGATCAGGAAGTCTTAGAGCCCGAAGCTGGTGATGGACACTCTATGGAAGAAACCACTTCCTAGCAAACTCTCTCACCTGGAGAGAGTTGTTCACAGGCCTGACAACCTACGTCTTCCAACAAGAATCACCTCCCTCACCTGGAGAGAGGTTACAGATAGGCTAAGCATGAACTCAGACTGGCCATTAAGTCACACGTAGTCCAGCACTGCGTGGCCACAACAACCAACTTGGAAAACAGACACGGGCTTCTCAAACAGGCTCAACAATCACGAAATAGACTCATGGTTTTGGTTTTGGGATTACAGAAGGTGTACAAAGATCCCACGCACAGGCTCAAACTGTTCAGACAGAGGTTGTACCGGCTATCTTAGGAATCAACACAGGTGTTTCGGATTTCAGGGTTGCACCAGGGTATTCTTGCAGAGGTCAGACCATTCACGTTTAGACGGTCGGGTAGAATGGAGGAGGAACCCCCAAGACGGCTCATCTCAGCCATTTTATTTGCATGCACCTGGGTTGACACTTTTCACCCATGAAACTACATGCATTCCTTCAGCATGCGTTCCTTCCATTTGGAAGTTGCTTGTCCTTCCAAAAAGAACTTAGGATAAACCATATTATTCACATGTCTTTTGGAATAATATTAAAATATTATTCCCAAGGACTTAATCCCCTAGGCTCAACACTTAGTCCCTTTTCCCACCTTCCATCCCCTAATCCCTTTCCCACTCTGTGGAAGCTTATTCCCCCATCACTCATTCATCGTGGTCGGTCTGCACGTAACAATGTTTATAATTTTATTAATAATGTGCATAGATACATGTACAAAATCAGACTCTTGGCCTTCAACACTTAGGCTCTCTGGCCTAATAATCACATAAGCCCACCAACTTATATAAATTTGGCTCACCAGCCTATAAGACATTTTTACAACTCATTTCGTAAACAAGATTTACAACTGGGCTCGGCCTTGGGGACATTACAATTAGGGTATGTAATCTTCAGCACAGGTGCATGGGTTAGAAGGTATTTTAGTTCTTGACATCTTTCTTCACATTCTGATGTCCAAGTGAATTTAACTCNCGGCCTTGGGGACATTACAGGAGATGTAGGCTAATTTGTGTTGAACTTCATTATCAATCTTTGGTGTTATGGTTTGTTTTTCTTAATGTTTACTTTCTGTTTTTCATTCTTTATGATGGCTACAAAATTCTTTCATTAAAACTTATTCTTCTCCTTAATTCCTAAATGGTAAATCAACTCATGCATAAACTTAACCATAGTCTTTAAAAGATCACTTTTGGATCATCATATCTAGCATGATGCGACTCAGGCATAAGAATCGTCTCTAAGTTGTACGAGGATGATTCCAATGCATCATATCTAAGTTGTACTAGCACGATGCATCTCAAGACATCTATATCATATCTAAGTTGTACTAGCATGATGTTGAAGCATCAGATCTAAGCTGTACTAGCATAATATAGACCAACAATATGTCAACCTAGACCATTCTCCACAAGGAGAATGTCTGTCCACCAGCACACTGAATATCCATGATGTCACATCAACACTCCCTCCCAATCGAGGAATTCATATCCTCCCTTTCAACCAAGGAAGAAATATCCATGAGTCCCATCTTGTCCCTCAAGTATGAAAACTTTATCTTGGACATAGACTTCGTAAAAAATATCAGTTATCTTTTTATCGATGGAGATGTACTAGAGAATCACTTCTCCCTTCTAGACTTTATCACACAAAAAATATTAATTGATATCAATTTGATTTGACCTATCATGGAACACGAGGTGCTATGAAATCTTCGCACAACTATGATTATCAAAATATACCACAGTCAAATCCAACACCTGATCAAATAGTGTAGAAACCATCTTACGGAGCCATATTTCTTCCGTAAATGCATCACAAGCTGCAATATACTCTGCTTCTACATTGATGAGTGCAACAGACTTTTGTTTCCTTCTAGTCCATGATATCATAGCAGATACCAAACTGATACATATACCAGAAGTATTATTTCTGTCATCTACACTCCCTGCCCAATCTGAATCAGTAAATCCATGCAACTTTACATCACTATTTGAGGCATATCTCAAACCGTAGTTTACCATCCCACTAAGATATCTCAAAATATGATTTGCAATTATATAATGCTCATGTCTAGGTTCCACCTGGAACTGGTTCAACGTGTTCACAACAAAGAAAATGTCTGGCCGGGTATCAACCAAATACATCAATGATCCAATCAACTGCTGGTACAGGGATGAGTCTACTGGATCAGAATCATAGTCTCTCAGTTTCCTCATATCTTTCACCATGGGAGTTTCCATGGATTTTCAATCCATCATCCCAATTCCCAAACTTCTGAATATATTTACAACATACTTCCCTTTCCCTAGGAATATTTCACCACGCTTCTGGCATACTTCTAGTCCAAGTAATAATGCATGAGACCAAGATCCTTCATATTGAATTTAGAGGCTAGCTCCCTCTTAAACTAAATAATGAGAGGCTCTTCACCTATCAAAAACAAATAATCAAAATACAATAGTAGGATCATAGATGCATCATTCACAACATTGTAATAAAGGTTTGGATCAACATAGCTCTTGGAAAATCCAAGTCTCGACAAGTAATTGTCAATCCGTGCATACCAAGCTCTTGGAGCTTGCTTGATTCCATACAATGCATTCTTTAATTTTCATGCATGTGTTTCTCTCAGGGGCACCTCAAAACCTTGAGGTTTCTCTATGCATACTTCTTCCTCAATTACTCCATTGAGAAAAGTGACCTTTACATCCATCTGATGTAAACTCCAACCCATGGATGTTTCTAGAGATATGATGGCTCTAATAGAGGTATATCTGGAAACTTGAGAAAATGTCTCATCATAGTCTTCTCCCTCCTGTTGGGATAACCCTCTAGCCATTAATCATTCCTTGTATTTATCAATACTCCCATCTACTGCATGTGTTATCTTGTAAACCCATTTTGAAGTTACTACCGAATTTCCTTTAGGTCTGGGAACAATTTACCATACATAATGATGGATTGATATTCTTCCATCATAGCTTCCTTCCATTCTTTCTTCTTGACTACTTCTTCAAAGGTGGAACATTTTGCATTGAAAATATTTGACATGAGTGTCGCATAACTAGAAAATCTTTTGTTGATTTCCTTAAGGAAATCATTCCATCAAAAGTCACATCTCTACTAATTTCAACCTTCTATTGATCTGGAACATAGATTCTGCAAGATTTTGATGACTCACTATATCCAACGAATATGCCCTTCTTTGTTGAAGGTTCCAAATTATTCCTTTTTTCCTTGGGAACGTGGATATAGAAAGGACAACCAAAGATCCTTAAGTGCCCCACACTTGGATTCTTTCCATAGAAAGCTTCTTCTGGAGTCATGTTCTTCAATATACGATGAGAAATTCTCTTATCAACATATACGAATGTCATAGCTTCTTCTCCCCATAGAGAATAGATTCTGGTCCTTCATCATTGCCTTGACAGATTCTTCAATGGATTGGTTCTTTCTTTCTGCCACACCATTCTGTTGAGGATTATGTGGGAAAATTAGCTCCCTCCTAATCCCAACTTCTTTACAAAAGGAAATGATCTCCTCACCACTTGATGGAGTCATCTGCTCCATGTTTGCAACTTTCACTGTAGCGCCTTCTCAGAGCTATCGCCTGTGACCTACCTGAAACAAGAACAATAAGAGAAAAAGTATTTCCAATAGCATTTTCATAAGAACATAACAATGATGGTAATCATCATAGGATTACCAAGGTGACCTGCCTGGGAAGAAGAAATGTCTCCTAGAGGAGATGTAAGTTCATTTTGAAAACATGTGGAATAAGCATATGTATCAATAGTAATTGCATGCAACCAAGTATACCTAATAGTAATAGAACCTTTCGAAGATTGTTGTTACAACTATAGTGTTTACTATAAAACTATAGAAAATCTAGCAACTATAAAACTTGATATGTGCAAATTGAAACTTAACAATTTGATCAATTAAACCTGGAACCTGGAGCCTCAAATGCTTGTTCCTATGAATGTAATAAATCCAATATCAATACTTAGACAATGTCTCTTGTACATTCCTTGCAAAACACACTCATGCTTTGCTGGATGATATAAC
Organism: Picea sitchensis; assembly: GCA_010110895.2. Taxonomy (NCBI): domain Eukaryota; kingdom Viridiplantae; phylum Streptophyta; class Pinopsida; order Pinales; family Pinaceae; genus Picea; species Picea sitchensis. The sequence continues at coordinate 22,575 of SNQJ01S0132577.1, read as the reverse complement.
ATGAAAAGCATATACAAGTGCATACCTTTGAAATTTGCAGCTTCTTTCAACTTGTCTTCTAATATGAAACTAGGCACCATCTTGACAAGAAGAGATTAGAAACTGAATCAAAAGGTTCAATGATTAGAACAAGCTAGAAATCCTGAAATTTCAACTTTGACCAAAAAATCAATTTTGAACAAAACTCAACCTTTGACTTTAACTAGTCAACATTTGACTTTGACTTTGACCAATCGACTAAAAATTGATGTTTTTGTTGGTTGATAACACTAGAGGGTGCGCTACGAAAGGGCGCAATAGAATATACAGAAAATAGGTCCAATTCTTCACTTAAGGTTACCAAAGAATTAGATTAGTGTTTGTTGCAGCTGCAAAATCAAAAACCTTGGTTGCAGCTGCAGTTGGTGCTACAACGACCTTGACAAAAAACTCCCACTCTACCTTCCAACGATTAGACTATTATGAAGGTAGTGTGGGCCCATAAAATGTTAAAAAATTTGATGTGCTTGTTTCACAATAGAAAATATCACAATATTGTCACCCAACCATAAGCATGCAACCACCCCCAAGCATTGTAACCTTTGATAGATAGAATGATTCCAGAATCAACACTAGAACTAATTGATAAGAAAGAGAACGCATCTTTCTCCAAATATAGTGCACTAGACAGAAAGTCCGAAACCACATACCAAAACTAGTTCCCAACTACAACAGTTCCACTTGCACTTCTTCCAAGACATCACCAAGAATACCACCAATATATTCCAAGATGTCACCAAGAATATCACCAAGATATACTGGAAGATAGAGCGCATATCTTAGGCTAGATAATACTAGAGAGAGAGACCAAGAATCACCCTAGAAGAAGTACCTTCCAAATTGCAGTTGCAGCTCCAAACTTTAGCCATATATCAATGCGCGAGTGTGACAAATGAGGAAGGCACCGCCTTTATTTATACCAATATGTTTAGTGAATTTTCTGGCAGGGCCAACCCGACCTTTCTGGAAAATATATATTTTTTTTATCTTTTATCTGGAGCCAACTTTACTTCCAAAGAAATACAATTCTTCTTTATTATTTTCTGTGAGGCCAACTCATCTTCTAGGGATTTTACACATCTTTGTAGGGTTTCTCTTGCTTCCGAAATATTCTATTCTAGTTAGAGTTTACACATGGAGGTCAATACCTCCCACAACTACCATAATATCAACACGTTTGATGTAGGGAAACACCATACAATGGATCCTATTATGGAAGTTATCCTCTCATGTTCACTTGCATCTTCAAGGGGGAAGCATTCTAATGAGCTACACTCTCCAATTACAATACTTCTTCTTGACTTCCATTACATTGTTTGTGTTGATTAAGGTTGGTTGTCATTGAAGTCAACCCTTGAAGAAAGTTCGGTAGCAAATTCCGGTAGCACAAAGGTTTGGGTAATGGACCCAAGTTTGTTTGATGTAAAGATGACTCATTATTGTCTTTTCATGGTTGATAATAAGTACAAATGGATGAACTCCAAAGTGGTCCCCTTATGGTGAAATCCCTCACGGGAAGACGCTTTGCGGATTGAGTTATCCTAGAAGTATGGTTAGATAACCCATGCTTAATTGTGGAATAATGAGATGAAGGTCAGGGAATTTTTCAGTTAATCTATCCTAGATGGAAAGTCCTTGTCATGCCATTTCCGGTGGTATGTGGAATGTCACATAAATCCTCATGGTTAGAGAGTTATGGCCATGTGAAGTTGGAGAACCCTCATGAGTCATCTAGAAGCCCCAAAAAATCAAAGTGTTTGAAAAGAAAATATTTAAATAATAAAGTTAATGGATAACTCCCTAAAATAAGGAAAGTGGGATGCTACATGAAAGTATAAATAACAGGCAAGTCTCTCTCATTAAATCACACTTGAACATATTGAATATCTTTTATTTTGTAAGGCTTATTGCAAGTACTCATTGATACATCTGAAGTTGTGAAACTCTGAGGTAGTATGAAGGGTTGACATAAAATGGATGAACTCCAAAGTGGTCCCCGAGGGTGAAATCCCTACCTGAAGACGCTTTATGATTGAGTTATCCCAGAAGCATGGTTAGATAACCCATGCTAATTGTGGAATAAATGAGATGAAGGTCGTGAATTTTTCGCTTAATCTATCCTAGATGGAGTCCTTGTCATGCCATTCTGTGGTATGTGGAATGTCACATAAATCCTCATGAGAGTTATAATATGTGAAGTTGGAGAACCCTCATGAGTCATCTAGAAGCCCCAAAAATCAAAGTATGTTTTGAAAGAAAATATTTAAATAATAAAGTTAATGGATAACCCCAAAATAAGGAAAGTGGGATGCTACATGAAAGTATAAATACCAGGCAAGTCTCTCTCTCATTAAATCACACTTGAACATATTTGAATATCTTTTATTTTGTAAGGCTTATTGCAAGTAATCATTAATACATATGAAGTTACACAAGTTTGAGTTAGCAAAGGAGGGTTGACGACGGAATTTTTGGAGTTACAAAATTTCTTAAAAAAACCTAGTTTTTGAGGCATAATGCCAATGACAAGGTATTAGGGAGGTGTACAAGACGCCAATGGACAGCAGGTATTAGGGTGCTGTGACGACAAGGGCCAGCAGTATTAGGGTGCATGCATGTTGGTAAATCCATGGAAAATTGAAGAGATGAAGATGCAGAGGTTCTAGATTTTGAGATCAAGCTCTCAGGAAGGTCTACAGTGCTCAGACACATTAGATCTATCCATTGGTTCAAAATTTATGTATCCATTTCATGAATAGTTGGATTTTGATGTATGTAATGAGAAATGGTCATGGAGATTTGAGGATTCTCCCTAGAAAGACAAGTGGTTGCATGGGATGTTCTGCATAAGTCAGATCTATAAATATTGCCGGTATATTTATCATTAATACTTTTTGTTGAGGCACATCTTGTATTTCTTGGCATACATAAGTGTTTTTGTGGATATATGGTTGGAGAGGTTGTAATTGGTTGATGTATAGAGAGGTTGAATATCATAAAGGGCTTGTTCAGACTACGTGAGGTTTATTATACTTATTCATGATTAAACACACTTTTGTCACACAAATAGAGATATATATGTATGAGCATGCATGGCCGTGGTAAATAAATACAATCTAGATGCAAGGACGGTGGATACGACTATTTGAAAGAAGTTACACAGGGTCAAGAGTTTTTAGAAGAAAGAAAACCCTAGCTTTCAAAAGGCATACACAAGTTGCATAACAGCTTGGTTGTGTACATACACGTGCCACATGCTATAGGGTAATGTACATACATGTGATACAATCCCCAATGTCAATGACATGTTGTATTTTACTATACACGTTCACCAGTACAAATTAATTACATGGAAGCTGTATAGGTTGATTTTATCGACCTGCATTGTGCTGATACAATTGTACATTGGCATATCTCACAAAGGATAGTGTGACAAGAGTTCATAATTCAGCTTACAATGGTGGTTGAGGATGGGTACTAAAAAGGTATTGTACACCTCGCTGTATATGAAGAACATAGGCTGTATCCTTCTCGGGTCATAGCTAGAGAATTGGGGATTTGTAGATTCCCTTAGGTTGTAGCCTCGAGAAACTAGGGGTTGGAGCCTCCTCCGTGATGCAACTATAAAACAAAGGAATTCTGTGGTTTTCTCCGCTTTGGGTTTCAACGTAAACATTGATGTAATCGTGGTAATGTATGATTGTTCATTTGTCTTTCTCTACTTACTCAATAGCTATTGGATGATAACGCTACATTGATATAATACTTGGATTATATGGTTAAAAATTATTTCAATTTCTGGCTATTGATTCACCCCACCTCTTAGTAATCCAACAATTGGTATTAGCGTGTCTCTTCATAAATGAGTTTAACCAATCGAAAAGGTAGATCATGGAGAGCAAACAACTAGTATAAAATGGAATACCACAATATGATGGACAAAAGTGCATTTTTGGAGCATAAGGATGAAGACATATATACATGCACACAGATTTCAATTTTGGCAATCAATAGTAGATGGATACACACACTAATGGCCTCACAACAAATGACAAAGCAATGAAACCCATTCAAAATAATTCCAAAGACAAATCTAATTTCTGATTGGTCTTGGTGAAATGATATTCATCAAAGTTGCACATTGTAAATCAAGCTAAAAGATATTTGGGGACAAATTTCAAAATATTTATGAAGGAGATTCAAAATTAAAGAAGAAAAGCTTCAAACTTACAGAGGGTCGGCTCAACAACTAAATATGAAATGAAGATGAGAATATTGGTGCTCTTACTTTACAATTGATGAAATAAAGAAATCTAATCATGGGATTGGAAGAAGTCAAAGAATCGGTAATTGTTCAAAGGTATTAAGATCTCTCTTCCTATGACATTTGACCCTAAGATATCAACACTAGAAGAAAGAGTGTATATAAAGTCATTAAGAATGGACGAACTACATGGAAACTTCATAGCATATGAAATGAGAACCTAATAGGAGAAATTCAATTGTAAAAGAAGCAACCTCCAAAGCATCCAAAATATCAAAGAAAAAGGAAAATCAACAAGAAAAGAACATAGCAAAGAATAGTGACATCTCGAAGATGATGAAGAAGTGGTCAACTTCAGAGAAGACCTAACAAGGGAATTGATGGTGGTGTAGGTACAGAGGTAAGATTCCTTTAATTTTGTTTTGATTTTCAGATGGTATTGGTCATTTTTCTAACAAGGTCCCTCATAAGAAAAAAGAGAAATGATGAAGGTGACCCAAAAAGAAAAAACATATAAATGCAAAAGAACCACAAAGAAATTTTTCAAGAAAAAGCTCTATGCACCAAAGAAGACATTCCATCATCAAATGAAGATAAAGTCGATGCTGACAATAAGACATAAATATTGATATTCATGGAAGTAGAAGACTATGATAAATAATACTTCAAAGTAGAATATGAAGAAGTCAAGAAGAAATTGAAGAGGCGTAAGTTGAAATTCCAGAGGAATTGATGAGTGCCATAGAAGTTGTGAGAAGAGAAAAAGAGAAAACAAGAAGCTAAGTAAGTCCCCAACGAGAATCAATACGGAAGCCAGGACTCGAACGGAAGGGAGGGAAAAAACAAACAAAGGGGAAGAAAACAAAAAAGAAAAAAAAATGGAAGAAGCACTCAAATAATAGCTAGGGAAGGAAGAAAGAAACATGATCATTGAAAATTTGGAAGCAGAGATTGTCACATTAAGAAGGGATTCCTCAAAAGAAAAATATGCAAAACAACTCAAAAGTTTTGAATGACATTATCAACAATTAAAGGCCTAATCATGACAAGTCCGACTTGGATACAATAAAAAAAAAAAAAAAAAAAAAAAAAAAAAAAAAAAAAACAAGAAACATATCCAAAAATCTATGAAGAAGTAATCAAAGTGGATATGAAGGTTTATAGAGAAAGAGTAGGGATTAATTCCTCCAAATCGAGAAGATTCAGATTTAATCAACAACCTATTACAAATAGATAAGTCTTGTGGAAGAAGAAGGATTCATAAGAGCACCTCCTTCTTTAAGATCTTCCAATTCTAGGTATCAAACCATATTTTTGGTTTATGTTATGCATGTAATAATTTTGGACATAAAGTTGTAAATCAGGAAGCTACCAACATGAACATAAACAAATTTGAAAGTCATACACAAAAGGGTTATCAAGAAGGCCTAGTGAAACATAGAGAAGAAGTTGGCAACAAGTTTGAACTATTACACCAAAGTGGGAATGCTATAAGTGTAAAAAATTTGGACACATTGACAAAGATTGTAGAATGACAATCCCTTCCCAAAGAACCACAACAAAACAACAACAATCACGGACAAGAACTCATAAAAGGACATGGATAAGAACGCATAATCAATAAACCAATGAAGAATGCACACCTTCTCTACAAGCTAAGCAGAAGAAACGGAGTTGGTATGTTGACAAAGGTTTTTCAAAACACATGATGTGTGATTGAGATAGGTTTATTACATTAAGAAAGGAAAGAGATGGACCAGCCTCCTTCAGAAATGATAATTGCTAATAATCATTGGAAAAGGCATAGTTGTAATTGGGAACAAGAATACAAAGGAGGAAAATGCCAATTAGTGAAGATACAAAACACAATCTCTATGTGAGTCAAATGTGTGACCAAGGTCATAAAGTTACTGACCACAAAAGTGCAGATAAGAAAAGAAGGTTCGTGAAAATTGATTGCAACAGTTGTTAGAACTTCAAGCAACATATGTGTTAAGAAATTGGAAATGAAAGGTTTTCCATTTAATAAATTAATAATTTAATAAACTCAAATTCATTAACTAAATATTTAATCATGAAATTAATTAATTAATTAATTAAAATAATATTCATTAAACAAATATTAAATCGTGACAATTCACTAATTAATTAACTAATATACATTAAACAATTATTTAAATTATGACAATTGATTAATTACTTAGGGTTGTTACATACACCTACTCTCTGTGAAACTTCATTCTGAAGTTAAAGTATTTCATGATACAAAGGAAAAACACTATGGTTCACACATTCATATCCACAACCAACATTATTAGTAAGTAGCCAAGAAACTCATACATACTAGTGTACATGTACAAGAAATGCATGTAGCTAGTACATACAAGTCTCATGCATGTACTAATAACAATAACTATCACCCCTATAGTAATTCTTGTATGCATCCAATCTAATCAACAAGACTATTCATTTTATAAAAGATAATAAACCAATGAAATGTTTGTGAATTCACTTAATTACAATAATCTATCTTAATAATTTTATTTAGACAATTGTGGTTTAGTTAATGAATTATGAATATTCATATATACACATTTTCTCTTTCTTAAGGAAAACACAATTCCATTATAAGATGAATCTCCATACACTCTCAACTATTTCTATTCATCCTTCCTAACTTACTTCCATCTTCCATTCCCATCCTTCCTCTCACTGGACTATCTTGAGCATCAACTATATTGACCTAACTCCAAATAGAACCTCGTGAAGAGGAAGTGTCATTATCTTGACCAAGATTCCCCAAGAGGGAAACCGACATCATCATCAAGATCGCCTAGGGGAGCATGAGTTAACACCATCCTCCCATGACCTGTGTTTCAGAGGATACACGTTGGGAAATGCGTCCACCCTCCCCATCAGGACTAGGGTCCACACCTCACAATGGAATATACAAGATAACCGTGTTGCCGGGATTTTGTCATCAAGATTCAGCTTTAGGGTACTTCCCACCACCAAACTCGACCGGTCCACATATCATAGCAATGCATTCAAACCAATATAATTTCACATACAAAGATTCATACTATATTGTTTCTCGGCTGGTCATGACATTCAATTTCATTATCATTATCCCTTGGCTATTTCATAGCCCAATGACTGCAGATTAGTCTCAGAATTTCACAAACTCATACATATCTATGCATTATCATCATAATTGCATACAACCATAATTTCAATTCGGTATTCATCGCATTCAACAACTTTATCACCAAAGTTTCTAAGTTAGAAATAGATCTCATAATATCCCATAATTCAATTAACGCCACCCATTCATAAAATTATCATATATCATTTCTACATAATAGATTGTAATCATATCCAACATCATTCAAATAGCATTTAAACATTCATAGATTCACATTCACACGATATCACATCATATCCATCATCATAAATAACATCTAAACATTCATAAAATTTACATCTACACAGGATCACATCATATCCATCATCATTATTAATAACATTTATTTAAACATTCATAGAATTTACATTCACATAGTAGATCACATCATATCCATCATCATTCAAATAACATTTAACATTCATACGTGCTTCATACGTCTTTAAAAGTTCAAGTGTATCATTAATAGCTTCAATCGGAATAGAAAATAAAGTATATTGGCCTCAGGTAATCCTGGTTGTTCAAGTCAAAAGGTGGTGTTACATTTACCCCACCTCCGAGAAACATATTCTCATGTGGTCAAAAAAGTGAGGGATAACATCGTCGTAATGTATCTAGATCCCTCCGCAGCGTGATCCTAATTATGCTTGTCCCATTGACCTTAACTTGGTCTACCAGTCGGTTCCTGAGCTTTCGGACTCTACGTTCCAATATGCTTAATGGTTCTACCATGAGGGTTCTGATGTCCGATACTTGCAATTCCTCCAATTTATTTTATGTGATTCATCACAACATAATGATCTAGAGAAAAGATACAATGAAAACATTAAGAGTTTTATGCAAGTGTGGTGGAAGTACAAGACGATAAAAGTAAATCCGTCTAATTTTATCTTGGATTTTGAACTGTCCTATAAATCAAGGCGACAAATTTTTCCCCATCTCGAACTAAATGGTACTCTTACTAGGCTTGATACAAATGAAAACATGACTCCACCTTATAACTTCACAACCCTATAGCATCCACATAAATGTTTTTTCTATCAGCTTCCTTTAGCCTCTACCTAATCCGAATCACCTATTCCTCCAATTCTTGAATCAATTTTAGCCCAACTGTCACTCGGTCTCCTAACCTTTCCCAACTTAACTGCAATGTACGGCTTTCCATACGAGTCAGAGGGTGGCATTTGATGAGCCATGAAAGTATTATAGTTTGGCCAAATTCACCAAAGGTAGGTACTTCTCCCAATGGGTTTGATTATCCATGACATACATCCTAAGCATGTATTCCATGAATTTATTTACTCTCTCGGTTTTCCCAACTGTTTCAAGATGATAAGTTGTGCTAGTTCAACTGAGTCCCCAACGTTGACTACAAACTTTTTCAAAATCTAGAAGTGAATCTCGAGTCCCCATCTAAAATGATCTTCTTAGGTATCCCAAACTTAATGACCTCACTTACAAACACGCATGCCACATTAGTGACATCTTAAGTGTTTCTCGAATGGAATAAAATTAGCACTCTTGGTTAACTTATCAACTATTACAAGAATGGCATTGTGTCTATGAGATGTGAGCAACCCCACAACAATCCATAGAAATGACTTCCCACTTGGACATAGGAACATCTCGTTGGTTGTAGGGAGACCCCACGGTGATGGTGGTCGCTTTTCACTTGTTGACACTCTAGGAACTTGGTGACAAAATGGACTACATCGTGCTTCATGCCTAACTAGAATAAGAGCTTCCTCATTTCTGTGTACATTTTCTTCACACCCTGGATGCTAATAAAGTGCTCTATGGGCTTCCTTCAATATGATGCTCAAATATCCCCACCTTCAGTGGATGTACATCCTTCCTCAATATCTCGATAGTTTGTTCCGCCTGCACTCATATCCTTCATAATTTCTAGATCTAATTGCTCCTCCCACTGAGGTTTGAGGTAACCCTCAAATACCAACTGCCTCAAGGAGTTGGCACAACACACGCCTCTCAGATTGACTTTTTATATACCAAGGAGAAGACACATGGCTCCCTACTCAAGGCATCCACTACCACATTCTCTTTTCCCTCTTGTATATGAAATTAAAATTGTATATTTCACTCATGAACTGACTCCATCGCCTTTGCCGGAATTTAGATCCCTTTGAGTGAATAGATGTTTTAAACTTTTTATGGTCCATTTGAGCTCAAAGTTTCTCCTTACAAGACAGTGCCTAAAGCTGTGAGCTGGGGCATTACCACCGCCAACTCTAAATCATGAGTAGCGTGAATTACTTGTTTCTTCAACTCCTGATGCATAAGATATCACTCCTCCATAATGCATTAACATGGCCCCCAACCCTTGATTCGAGGAGGTATCCATGCATTAGAAGTCCTTTTTCATATCCGGAACTCGTAGAATTGACGCACTAGTTAGTAATCTTTAAGCTCAATGAATGCACTACTACATTCTTCTTTCCATTCATACCTAACCCCCTTATACCGCAGTGGTGATGGGTTTCGCTATTTCAGAGAACCTTCCACAAATCTATGATAATAACCTCCTAGCCCCATAAATCTTCTCACATCATGAGCATTTCTCGACACTGGCCAATCCATTATGGCTCTTTCACCTTTTCGGTCGACGGAGAATCCTTCACTGAAAATGATATGACATAAATAGTGAATTTTTTCTGGAAGAAAGAACACTTCACACAACTTCCTATACAACTTGTTCTCTCTAAGGTGTGACAACACCACTCGCAAGTGTTCCCTATGTTCTTTTCATTCTTGGAATAGATGAGATATCTCATCTAGGAAAGGCTTGTACAGTTTATCTAAGTACTTCCCTAATACACCATTCATGAGGCTCATGACCACTGCTGGCACATTAGTCAATCATAAAGGTACCACAACAAACTCGTAATTTCCAAACCAAGTTCTACAGGGCTTTGGGATATCGCCTTCCTAATCCTTAACTGGTGATACCCCCATCACAAATCAATTTTGAGAATACCTCTGCTCCTTTAATCTGATCAAAGAGATCATATATTTGTGGCATTGGGTACCTAGTTTTCATTGTAGCATGATTCAAGTCCCCGTAATCTATACACAATTGTAGGGAACCATCCTTCTTCTTCACAAAATTACCGGTGCACTCTGCAAGGTGAGACACTAGCCTTATTATCCCTAAGTCGAGTAGCCCTTTCAATCCAATATTCCAACTCACAAAAGTTCTCGCATTGTCATCCCATACGTAGTCTCTTGAAATTGGTTCCTACACCGTGTTTTATCTCATTAGTATAAAGCTCCTCTCGTGAGGTAAACTCCGTAACTTGTTCGAAAAACATCTTTAAACTTTGACAATACTAGGTACCGATCCGAGGGTGCCTTTCATTCACTGCTCCACTACATAAAGTTGACACCCTTTGCCTCATGCACCACTTAACCTTTCATAGTTGAGATAAAGTGTAAAGACACCTTTCTCTGTACACCATGGATCTCTACCGGCCTTCCTTCATCACAACACAAAGCACCCTTTTAGAAACAATCTACCATAGCTCAATGTGCTTCTAACCAATCCATTCCAATGATTAGGTCATATGTCTCAAGAGAAGTGACGTATACCTCAACATGGTAGTACACACTCCCGTGTCTACTAGACAATTATCAATGCTAGGTCCTACCACTGTTTTTCCCCCAAAGCCATCTCCGGGACTTGTTTAAATTCATCTTTCTCAGAGGCTGCCAACCCACTCTTTCTAAATGAAGATGATGAAATGAAACTATCTATAGCACCGTAATCAAATAAAATCATACCATTGATATGATTTAGTGTACCGACTTATCTCCACCACCGTGGATTGATGTTCTACCAAGCATTATTAACCGTCACAACTGGTGGCTACCACTTTCCTTTCCCATCTGGCCTTCTATGCACAAATCCCCGCTAGTAAACTCAAGGGCCACGGTAATGGGTCCTCCACACCCCCAACACGTAACATGATATGGAACCTACACACTACCCTATGACGGTCTCTGAAATTAGTTTCTTCTTGTGAACCCCGCCTTAGTAGTCGCCCCCGAGAAGGTCATCGACCGGCTTGTGTCGCTGGTGATGTACCTGATGTCGACTGCTTAGGGCCTCCCCACTAATCCAGGATGATGTGAGTGTTGATCTCATACCTTTGTTTAGGCTTATGTGTTCCTCAGCATAACATGCATTTTCGGGACCGCTTTCGCTACTAAAGACAATTTCCACATCCACACCATGGCCATTATCTTAGGGTTTAAACCATAGACAGTGTTTTTCCTGTCGTTGATCATTATCCATCTATGAAACATATTTCACCAACTCCATGAACCTAATATCATACTCTTCCACGGTTTTGTTTCCCTGTACTCGAGCATGAAATGCTCCCACTTATTGTTCATTGTACTAAGCTGGTAGATATTTCCTCTAACCTCTCTCCTAAAAAATTTCCTAAGATATGGTGTCCTGGTAAGGTAAAATTGCTCTCCAGGTTGCGCCACCATTTCAAGGTACTGCCCCTTAACTGAAAGATTGTTATTTTCAACTTTGAGGTAGAAGCATAGTCTATTAAGGTGAAACACCTCGTCATGCCTTCCAACAATGCTTCTCTCGTGACGCTTCACTGAACGACTGTCTAAAGAAACTCTGGAAGTTTGATCTTTTTTCAATTCTCGCGTGATGTATTCATGTGGAAATTCTCCCCTTGAGTTATTTGACGCTTTTGGATTACCCATTCTATATGGTGTGGGTTCCACTTCAGTACCTGCCAGTTGTTGCCTCTTTAAATTCTCGTTGATGGTTTCCAATGAGCGTAGTATGAGGTCTAGTTCAGGCGATGGTGGTGGAAGCATTGGTGGTCCTTGCGACGATGCCCCGCTACCACGATTTCCTCGAGTCCTAACCATCCTGTAAAAATGAATCTTCATCAACCAAAAGTTTGTTAGGGAGAGTTTAAGGCCATTCACATTTGCGCAACTTAAACTTGGAAACAGGGTTAGGCGTAAGTTTTTTTTTACTTGTCTGTAAACAGACGTTACTCTCTTTAGGGGAAGTGGCTAGGTTAGGGTTAAAGAATCTAAGCTCAATGTCTTCGCCTAGGAAAACTACTGACTCCCTCACCTAGTAGCTACGCTAGCATTGCACCACACTCACCAATTCCTCTAACTTACCTTCCTATTGTGCATGAAGCCCCCTCCCCTATGTCAGGGTTTAAGTCCTTTACTTAAAAAAAAACAAAAACTAATTAATATGATTTCTAACATATTTTATCATTAACATTAATTTCTCACTTAGTTAATTAATCATTCTAACTTATTAGTCACTAATTAATTAATCGCTTTAAGTAGTTTTAAATTTAAACAAGAATTTAAATATAATTTAAACATAATTTTAAATGTAAATAAATTTAAAACATTTAAAATTTAACTATTACTTAAAACATAGATTTAAAACATAAATTTAAAACCTAATTTAAAACATAAATTCAGATATATTTAAACCTAAAT